>VXAB01006665.1:546370-596944 GCA_013399175.1 Odontophorus gujanensis | reverse complement strand
CACCCAAACTATCTTGTTCCTAAATGAATTTGATCACTTGGAATTTTTAACTCAGGGGAAGGGAAAATGATAAGCTGCTTTCTTCATATAAGCTCATTTGAATGCAAAAACTCAAGTGCAAATTCTGTCCAAAGCAGAAAGGTCTGGAACAGATTGCAGAAAGACTTCTGAATGTCAGTTGAAAAGAAGACGTCAGCAGCAGACAATGATATCTTCAGCAAATAATAAAGGGAAAGGAGGAGTTTAGGTAGCTTGTTAAGAATACTTGTCAGGAAAAGAAGGGAGTGCTTCATGGCTGAAGAAGATAAAGTTCTAATAATAAAGGAAGAGACCAGGAGCTCAAAAAGCTTGTCTGTTTTTCCCAAACTCATCTCTGATTTAAGACATTGTCATCACAAAACTTGCCTCTATTGTATTTCTAGACAATCATAGGTTCAGTAACATCACTTCTACCATTAAAGAGATACAATTCAGCACAAGAAGAGAGGCTTCAGAAGGATGATTACAGGCTGTCACTTCAAGGCAAACATTTTGTAGACCTTTGGTGTCCAGGCTGAAAAGAATGATACAGAACAGGAATTACTGCAAATTCAGTGTTTGCAATTATGTCACACAGATGACTGACCAAGGCTGATAACATTCGAGGAAATCCACCATGGAATTTTTATTCAGCATTAATAGTGGAGGTTTGCAACAGTGGTATTCAGTTCTTACTGAATAACCAAGATTTCTGTTTAGTTATTGTTCATCATGCTTCCTTAGCACACTTCACCCTTAACTGTATCCATTAACAGTGTGCAGAAAATAAGCCGATCAGAATTAACTCTGACTGGATACAGAACCAACTTCAAACGAAGGAAGACCTGTTGGAGGGATATAATGCTTTGGAAACTGGATTTTTGTGGCTCCACCCTTCTGTAACAAGACAGAATCTTGCAAAATAAATGTCTGCTACATGTTACTCAGACTCTCTGGCCCAGAATAGAAGACATAATGAAGAAAAACACACAACAAGAAGCTAGGCTGACAAGAGCTAACACTGTAGCAGGGCACAAAGCACACCCAGGAGCTACTTCTCTCTGACCCTCATTTAAGGACTCTGCATGAGACTGCAGGTGCATGCGAACAGTGTGAGATCTGACAGGTCTGCTTTGAAAACAGAAGAAAAGACAGGCTCTTTTTTTGTTTGGTCATTACTCTCTCTACCTGTAACACACTGCTCCTCTAGGCCATGTTTTCAATACCACACACAAAGTCATCAATAGATCTTGTCAGTTTTTACAGGTTAAGCAGTGGGAATATTTGATTTCATCTCTCAATTCTCAATCCTTTTTTGCCATTCAGAGAACTAAGAAAATTAAAAGCCAGCTCAGTCTTTCTCCAGCAACCAAAAGCAAGAAATATCTAATTAATTGATGATTTTTTTAAATACTGAAAACATGAATAAGAATTCAAAAATATTTTATTAAATAGAATTATAATGAAAATACTGATTTACATGTCAATGATCAGGTAGAAATCTTTAGGAATGGTCTTTTTTATAGTTATCATTGCTTTGGTGTATTTTAAATAAAAGGAGCTTTATTTATAAATTCTAGTAGCCTCTGACATGCATGCATTTTCTACATTTCCACTAAGCTATCTGCCTATTACATGACATTTGCAATCTCAAGTATAATGATTATTTCCTCCCTCTAGGCATAATTCTAATTTAAAAAAGAAAGGCTTTAGCAATAGTATATAGATCTTTAAGCATATATCCAGGATTCTGAAGTCATACTAGATGACATACATGGAAAAGAAAGTGTTGACTACATTTTTATCTGACCTAGTCCAAGTAACGTGTTAAGAATATGTTTACCACACTTGGAATTTGCAAAGCACAAAGACTGACATAAGGTCTAAAACCACGTGTCAAATAGAACAACAAGATGAACTGCGAAGATGAAGAAGTGATCATTTTTTATTCTCATTTTAATAAAAAAGCCTGAAACTTTTCAACACTGTCAAACATTTATCTCAGAAGCAGCAACTGAAAAAACAGCTAGTTTTTACTGAAGAGGTCAGTGGAAGTCATATTGGTTTGGTTAACAGAATACAGAGCAGATACTGACTGAATCATCATCTTCAAGTCATTATAAGGAATCTCTTCCCTTTCTACAGGAGGGCTCTTAAATGTAAAGAAGAGATGAAAGTAGGCAAATTGACCTTCCATCAATACACAATAGATCTAACATGTATTAGACCTGATCTGCCGCAGAGAAGCTCCCAAAGCAGATTTTTTTTTTTTCTATACTGTCTTGGAAGCAACTTAAATTTTGCCAGTGCTAAGAGTGCTTAGAAAATCTCTCTATCCTTTTAGCTGCTTATGCTGGGGACTCTTCTAGGAACGTACTCAGTACCATCTGGCCTGTTGGCTATTAGCCATCCGCTATGAAAGCAGATGGACTAGACAAAAGCTGCTCATCTAGGCAGAGTCCTGCAGCTTATGTGTATAACAGCCAAGTGCACCCTCGAGCGGTGTGCCCTCAGAGCTTGTTCTGGCTTGCTCCAGAGACAGCCCTGACAGTACATCCAGCAACAAATTCAGTAACAAATTACATGGATAGTCGATCGATATGAGTGTGTGTTTGGCCTTAGGACCAGAAAAGTGTCGATGCAGAGACTCAGACTGCAAATAAGGCACAGAAAATTCTCTAGTTCACCCAGCAGTTTTGACTTGCTGGAATCTCCTTGGCTGTTTCATGTTAATTGGATGAAAAGATCATAATGTTAAAAACAGGTCTGGAAGAAACCCTAAACAGGGATCTATGCAAAGCAGGATTTCAGTTATAAAGATTTCACAATTACTATTTCACTGAGTAATTTTCCTTTACTTTTAAAAATAGAAATGCTTTCCTACTGCCTAATTTCTTTGTCCCTTCTCACTATAATTGTTGCTAGTCACGAGAAAATTAAATTTCAAATTATTTTAAATTCTCCCAAGTGAATTTTATCTCAGGCTAGAACCTTTTTTCAAATGACTCAACAGGACTGGAAAAAGTAAATCCACTCCACATTTACGAACAGTCAACAGATCTCATGAGGGATAAAGTGAATATCTGGAAGTCACAATATTTTTTCTACTTCAGCTTTGATTTCCGTGGAATTTGATTTTGATTTCTGTGGAATTCTTCTGATTACAACCACACATCACAGACCGTCTTACACAGTACACAACGTTGTAGCAAGCAACAATGCTAACAGCATGCTGTTTGCCTTCATTAGTCAGAGCACCTCTGATCTGCAACTCATATTATAATGCTTTGAAATTCCTTATCTATAAAAGGTTTCATGACCATCCCTCCCACAGTCGATGCTACTAATGTGTCTATCAAAAAACTGACAATTAAAAGAAAAGATTAGCAGAAATGCTCATATTTTCCATTCTATTGTCAGAATTTGTGTGGAAAATTAAAAAGAGGCAAAAAGGACAGGATGCCTGTTAAGTTACCAACTTACATGTTCTGGTATTTGAATCCTGTATAACAACACATTTTTCCTGCATATATATGTATATATGGCTAACAATCTATACCCAAGCTTTTAAGTTGTTTTCAATACAAAGACTTATTACTAGAAATATCCACAATACTAAGCCAATTAAAATCTAAGAAACAGCAAATGGCAAGCTTTGGTTTCTCTTTATTCTTTGGAAACAGTAAAAGCCAATGTCAGCTAAGATTGAAAAGCATCTGCTTTTTTCCTTTTTTTTTTTTTCTTTAAAGCTTGCAAGTCAGCAAAATATTTGGAAAAAGCAATTAGCACAAGGTAGAACATCCACATAAAAGGATTTCACTCACATTAACTGACACCACCTGATGTTTCAGTGGTGAATCCCCTACATAGTTTCTTGATCTCGACCTAATTTCACCCAATACCTGTGAATCTTGATGAATCCCTTACATTCATCTAATTGAAAATCAGTCTTGCCTGACTTGTCGCTACATATATACCAACCCTACTGAAGCAATTCCACCTTGTAACAGTTCCAGTTTGTAGAATGTATGTTTCCACCTAGAGGAGCTGATTAATTCTCTGTGCTAAGGCTTCAGTAAAAAAAGATAAAAATACGGTGCATTTTGTGAAAGTAAATCAGTCCCAAGCAAAATAAATAAATAAATAAATAAATTACATCTTTATTGTGGAAATGATATTGAATGAATGGAAAGATATTAAACAGAAACAGATTTTAACGGAAAACACATAGAAAGATGGAAAAATGATTACATATTTCCATGCCAAGATTTTCCACTTATTTCCATTGGCATAATATCCTTTATGGTCAGGATGCCAGATCTGCTATAATCAGCAGAGTTAAAGGCTCTCAGCATAGGACTGGATCCTAATTGCTGCAAATTTAGTTAATGCAAAGGGGGACAGACAAGCATCAGGATTTGGGCCTTTGCCCCAAAAGAGCAGCTCAAATAACATCCATATTCATTAGATGGTTGACAGGAGAATACTGAGCACTGGACTGTACAGCAGAATGTCTGCAAATTTGATGAATTGAAAAAAAATAATGAGCTTAGGGTTCAAAAGGTTTCCTTTAATGTGCATCAAGCATTTTCATGAAACACACGTAACTACACAAATTTGCTATTTAGCAATAATGGGTCATGTCAGAGCCGAGTATCTCTTGATCTCCTGTTGAGATGACAGCATGCACCATGAACCAGTCTTCTGCTGACATGAAATGAGTGTTAGCAGATTTACCCTTAATGAGCTCATCACACTGAAGTACCAGTTAAAGGGAGCAGGTCACATATTATGTTTGTTTAGTTGCCCTGACGTGTCTTGCTTGTTAATTCAATGTGCAAATGCAGTATTTTGGATAGGAAGCATCCTAAATCCACTGTGCCTGAACAACCTCTGCAATGACACTTACAAACTTTATTTTTCCTAGAACCTAGGGTAAATCTACACAATTCCAGGGTCTGCAGTTGAACTGTGCTAGTTTGGGAAATGGCACTGCACATGTGCACTTTCTCCTCTCATTATCTATTGAAAAAGGGCTAAGCTAAGCAAAGTTCTGTGCATGGAGGCAGTTTGCAGCCCTGGAACCTTCAAACTATGTTACTGTTTATGTATTTACCCTTCTGTTGGATGTTTATATGTGACAGAAGTCACATCTGTGTAACCCCTATGGATCCAATGATGACTACTGCATAAAAGGAAAAGTAGGAATTAGAGGGGGCATCCCTGTCATGCACTGATAGTACAAAAACTGTTGAAGGATGCATATTATGTTTTCTTCAAGGTATCTGAGAAAACTGGAATCAAACAGTGGGCATTACCACATCACATAATAGCATGCACATGACATTATAGCAAATAATAAGATACAGAGAACTATTATTTCATTCCCCACAGGATGAAATCATGCCTACCTTTTGCTGTAATGTCTTCTCTGCTGCAGAACATCCTTTATACAAAGGTAATAACCTCCTAGACAAGGAAGTTCTTCAAAGTCCGACAAGGAAGATCTTCAGGATCCAGAGGCTGTGCCACATCTTCATACTGCACTGTATGGAAATTAGCTTGACTGTTTTCTCCTTGACAGTCAACCCCTGGAAAACAATTGAGATTGAAGTCTTAATCCCTTTCTCCTGTATGTGAAGACGGTATTCAGTACCATAATAAAATACATAAGGTAAAATAATAAAACCATATATAAACCTTGCATATGCATACAGTTAACATTTTTCCAGATTTATCTTCTCTTCTGCTATCTTTCTAACATCAAGCTCAACTTAAATACTTTGTCTTGGATATCACAGAAGCAGAATGTGATTTAGCTGTATAAACATTACACAGCAAATGTTATTTTCACTGAAACACTTTTAGGGTTATAGCCCATTTGGTATTTCAAGGCAATGCACCATTTGAAACTGCAAGTGTTTTAGTAAGGCATATAGATCACACAGTAGAATCTCCTCTTCTTAAAGATAAGCTTAAGCTGTGACTTTGATGGTGAAGATAACGAAAAGCACTCCTATTACTCGCTTCAGTTTTGCTCATAGAGCTCTTTGACAAATCACATTACCAATCAATTATTTGAAGCAAATCAACTTAAAGATAACCCTTTCTCTTTTAGGCTATGAGCAACTGATTCCTGAACACACAAGTATAACCATAGTAACATCTGAGCTGGTACAAAGAAAGGGCAAGGTGGTGTTGCATAACAGTACTAACAAGCAACAGATTAAAAGCTTCTTAAGCAATATTTAGTTATTTAGCATTTGTAGCCACTTTTTTTTTTTAAACTCTACACTTACTTGAAAACTAGTTTGATTTATGACTAGTATTGTTTTTGTTTTTGTTTTTGTTTTTTATTCAAAGCATATTCTGGCAAATGAGCTGTTTCCCTACAGTTTGTCCCTTGAGATTCTTAAAGGATATAGGGATTTTTCGTTACCCTTAGACTTAATTACACTCCACAGCTAGCAATTATTTGCAAAGCAGGTATAACAAAAGAAACAGTTACAAAGTAATGGCATCAAAGCTTGCTTCCTTCTGAAAGCAAGGAAGCAAAGACAAATGAATTGGACTTCTTGGTAAATGATAAACTTCGCCCCAACAGGAAAAGAATTTAACTNTTGCTCATAGAGCTCTTTGACAAATCACATTACCAATCAATTATTTGAAGCAAATCAACTTAAAGATAACCCTTTCTCTTTTAGGCTATGAGCAACTGATTCCTGAACACACAAGTATAACCATAGTAACATCTGAGCTGGTACAAAGAAAGGGCAAGGTGGTGTTGCATAACAGTACTAACAAGCAACAGATTAAAAGCTTCTTAAGCAATATTTAGTTATTTAGCATTTGTAGCCACTTTTTTTTTTTTAAACTCTACACTTACTTGAAAACTAGTTTGATTTATGACTAGTATTGTTTTTGTTTTTGTTTTTTATTCAAAGCATATTCTGGCAAATGAGCTGTTTCCCTACAGTTTGTCCCTTGAGATTCTGAAAGGATATAGGGATTTTTCGTTACCCTTAGACTTAATTACACTCCACAGCTAGCAATTATTTGCAAAGCAGGTATAACAAAAGAAACAGTTACAAAGTAATGGCATCAAAGCTTGCTTCCTTCTGAAAGCAAGGAAGCAAAGACAAATGAATTGGACTTCTTGGTAAATGATAAACTTCACCCCAACAGGAAAAGAATTTAACTTATGGAAAAAGAGGCAACAGTCATCCAGCACACTTGCAGAACACAGGTTTTCACAAGACAGAGTTCAGTATACTAAGAGCAGATCAACAAGAATGCCAGTATCATGGAAGCTCTTAAGATAAAGAGTGCTAACACTCTTAACTGGAAGCACACATTGTACATAAAAGCTATTTTGAGTATATGCTGTTGGGTGGTGGTTTTTGTTAGTTTTTTTGATGAGAAAGTTCTACTGGCAACATTAGCTACCAATTCTTTTATCTGTTTCAAATAAGATGACTGGATCCAAAACACCTCCTTGCAGTCTTTAGTTTAGTCACTGAAAGAGAATTCATTACTCACTTCCAAAGCCTTCATCATGGCTATCCCTACAAGCATTTACCTCCTCTCTTGTCCCAGAGTAAATTGGTTTGGTACTTGAAAGTTATCACTTCTGCAGCTATCAGTGTGCTCCCCTGTACTGTTGCTTCAAACAACACAGAATAAGTCCATTATCTCACTTCTTCCCACTGTCTTAGCTGTGTTTATTATTTTTTGTTCAATTTCAAGGACTTAATAAAAAAAAATATAAAGCATCCTCTGTTTCTTTTTCTCTTTATGCTTAACAGAAAGTACAAACATGGAGGTTAAGTATGTTTTAACAAGTTATGCTGACAAAATTCTAGGGATTTGTTCTCTTCTTACTCATACACGAACAAAAATGAATTCGTCCAGAGTGGGAGTAAAAACTGAGAATTAAATTCTGTTTCTTTCAACTGAGTTTCAATAGTTCAATTTATTTCAAGCTACTACTCAAGAGTTCAAGAATACAGGACTCCAGATGCAAGCAAAAATGACAGATCTAGTTCACAATGAAAGAAGTTCTGTTCAGATCCATGAGAAACACTCTGGGGAAGTACTGGACAGTATCTTGTCATTTATTTCATAAATTTAGCCACCCCAAATTGCCTCAGAATACACAGCTTTTGATGTACTTCTTTAAGGCAACAACCCTTAGAAGTAGTTTTTCAAACACATCTTCCTTAGCTTCTGCATACTTGTTACCTAAATCAATATCCAAGTAATTAATCCTACAATCAAAGCCTTAGGCCTTCTTACTGTCTTTTATCTGTAAATACATCTCCCAGTCCTCTCCTTTCTCTAATTGCTCCAAAGGTCTCCAGAGAGACATCATCCAACTCCTTTCAACGCCTTAACTTCTACTGAAACTCTGTTAGTGGAAATGTTATGGTGTTTCCCCTTACAAACTAAGAATTCAGCCCTACACAGGATACGCTATCCCTTCTTTACTTTATTTCTTGGTTTTGGCATCTCCTGTATTCTGCTTAAGCCCTTGATGCTTTCCAGGATTGTCTGTGATGCTATATGAATACTGTGTATAACTTAGAACCAGGCAACCTCTTAAGGAGGTCTGTGGAGGACTTTGGTGACCTGGTGGACAAAAAGGTTGACCATGAGCCAGCAGTGTGCTTTTGTGGTCAAGAAGGCCAATGGTATCCTGGAATGCATTAAAAGGAATGTGGCCAGTGGGTCAAGGGAGACTATACTCCCCATCTACTCTGCCCTGGTGAGGCCACATCTGGAGTACCATCTCCAGTTTTAGGCTGCTCAGTTCAAGAAAGAGATCTAGAGATAGTCCAGTGGAGAGCTGTAAAGAAGATCAGGGGCCTGGAACATCTCCTTTATGGGGAGAGGTTGAGAGACCTGGGGCTGCTCTGTCTGGAGAAGACTGAGAGAAGATCTTACCAATACTTATGAATATCTGATGAGCAGGAGTAAAGTGGATGGTGCCAGGCTCTTTTCATCAGTGCCCAGCAACAGAAAAAGTTACAATAGGCACAAACAGGCACATAGTAATCTCCATACAAACATAAGAAAAACTTATTTACTTTGAGGGTGACAGAACACTGGAACAAGTTACACGGAGCAGAGTCTCCTTCTCTTGAGATATTTAAAACCTGCCTGTACACATTCCTGTGCAGCCTACTCTAGGGTACCTGTTTCAGCAGGGGGGTTGGACTAGATGATCTCTAGGGGTCCCTTCCAGCCCTTGTGATTCTGTGAATAACTGTTGAGACAATAATTTAGTATAGGTGCAAAATGTTTAAAAGGCCAAACATTACATGCAAGTAACGGTAATCAAGATTACACAAATTATTTGACTAAATGCCTTATATTCTTCACAAATTCAATAAAATTTCAGTAAGAAAAAAAAAATCGATTACCACTGTCTTTTAATACCTTCAGTACATATTCAGAGCCTTTCATTTTAAGAAACCTTCTTATTATGAAGATTCCTCACCTGTCTGTCAACAGAAGCACCAGGAAAATAATTTCTAAGAAAATTTCTACAGTGCTGGTGTTATGCATTCCCCAAATGCTTTCAATTCACCTTACAAATAAAATGAATCTAAAAAACTATAGATTTTGTAATGTTCTTAGCTGACATCAGTCAATTGCTTGGGTTTTCAACAGTCACTCTATGGCCTATCTTAGTTTTCCTCAGATTTGTGCTGTGAATTGTACAAATTCATTAAATATCCTTAGTCTTGCGATGATGCCAAAAGGACCAGTTACAGAAGTCGAAACAGAAACTTGTTAACAAATGCAGTCTGCTCTGGACACATCCTGAGGATCTTACCAGGATGTCAACACAGCAGGAGACACTAGTGACCTGGTGAAGACAATCATCAGTATTCCAAAGAAGTAAAATAGAGCCTCTTCAGCCAATTCCTGGTAGAGGAAACAGAAACTACACAAGAGGCACTTTGGAGCTCTTGAGTTCTCCACAGCCCTCTGGCAATTAATGCAGGGGATCTGTCCCTCAAAAGACTTCCTTTTGGTGCCCATCAGACAGTCACCACAAAATGCTCCAGCACCAAGGACACAGAGTTAAGGTGGACGGGGATCTGAGTTACTGGAATTAATTTCACCAATCACTGTAATTAAATTAAATTGATTGATTTAATTAATTGATTAGTTGAATTAATTTAAATGTCATTAATCACTTCATTTCTCCAATGACAGAATCACAGTGGAAGCCAAAGCATCACAAAGCAAACAGCCCATCTAGAGATTCATGTTAAATGCAAGGAAGTTAAAGACAAATTAACGGCGTAAACATGTCACATCACTATACCACAAGGTCACGGCTACCCTGCCAGACCATAACTCCAGCCACATTCAATGTTTCCAACATCTTGCCAGGGAAAAGTTTCCTGACACGGTCAGAACTTGGCAGATACGCGTTATGACTGAATTTAACTGATAAATTCAAAACAAGAAACTCTCATTCGAGCAGTGTGTAGAGCTTTGTCATAGAATGGAACAAATGATAGTTCCATATGATGGTTTAGCACACAGTGGTCCTAACTGACCCTGGGCTTCCTGACCCTGCCCAAGACTGAGACCCCGTGTCAGTCCCAGGGCTGTCAGTCCCTGATCCAAGGAGACTATCCAATGTACTGTACTGTACTGTACTGACAATTACAGGTTTCATCTCCCCACAGTCCTGCCACCCTGCCTGGCCTTAAGTACTGCCTAGTCAGGTTCAACCTCATCCTGGCCCAGTCCCATCTTCATGGACCTGCCTGGTCAGGTTAGGATTGTGCCTACCTGCTATTTCCCACGTAGGACCTGATCTCAATTTGCATTCCCAGCTTAACCCTGGACCATTAACTTCCCCAATGGTCTCAGGTCTAGGCTGACCCTGGCTACCACCCCCAGTGCTGCTGCCTGATGCTGTGTGCTGAAGCTGAATCACAGGAAGAAAGAAGTTCTTACTGCTATAGCCTCTCCCAGTGGTCCATGAAGACAATTCCAGCCTGCAAGTTTTATGGTGGTTTTGTTTCTTTCTTTCTAAGACTTGCTAGAGTCTCACCTTCATCTGAATAATACAGTTGCAATTCCACAGGTACTGCTCAGTCACCTTATGAAGGATCACAGGCAACTGAGGGTAAACTGGGAGAATGGTCTATGCTGAATGTGTTAAAACAGATTCGAACTAATTTTTCTTCAGATTCCATCAAAGCTGCACATTCACATTGTCTATTTCAGCTTACTTCTCTGACTTGATCTTTGTCCCTCTGTTATTCTCCACCACTCTGTAAACCAAGCTGTTCATTCAGCTCTGCCATTATGTTCTTCATATGTTCTCCTTCAGTCCCCAGTCTATGGAATAAACTGTCTGACTTGATTTGCAGGACACAAGTATGCCCATTCAATTTATTTATTTTTTCAAACATGTACGAAACACATCAAAGCAAACTGGTAATGGTTTTGATTTAACATCCAAATCTCAGCTTGGAAGTACTTCATATATCCCCCCGTGAAAGTACTTTTCTAAATACAATAAAATGCATATACAATACTCTTTTCTCCTGTTCTCCCCAAATCTTTGTCTTGCAATTGCTGTTACCAAGAGAATAATATCATCTTAATTCCTTGTGCCCACTAATAATTTGAATACACTCTCAGAGGAGATATCTTAGGATGGTGCCATTGTTATTCAGAGTAGAATCACACTTCAAAGCTTTGGACAGACGTACAGGGACCTTTTATTCTGTATTGGTCAGCCACAAATGTCACAGTAAATACTTACACAGGACCATGTTTTCACACATAATTTATCATTCATTTGGATTGAATTCCGAATCTGCCTTTGCGGATCAAAAATAGTTCAGGAACTACACTATGTTGAAAAGTGAACAAGGTGGTTCCTGTGTGGCCTGTAGCCTACAACCTCATATTAACTTTAATTATGCAAACAACTATGTGGTTGTTTTCTGCACTTCAGTAAAGCATGCCTTATTACTTTGTAAACCAATGTGACACTTTCACAGAAAATAAAAGCTGAAGCAATTTTACTCTCCTCTTTCATCTCCTCCTTTTATTTTTGCTAAAACTATACTACCTGGTTTGACTTGAGATTTAACCAGGGGACAGACAACTAGAAATAGGTGTTTTGGATTTTCTTTAACTATAACTAAGCTGTATAGAGTTATACTTTGCAGAAGTAGAAATATATCCCACTTACAAAGTTAAAATATTTGGGTATGAAAAAGGAAAAATTTCAGCATCTATGTAACTCCCAGGCTTGGTTAGTGAATGCTTCCATACCTAGCTTTAGTGATATTACAGCACTGTCTTACAACTCATTGAAAGGATGCTGAAATTGCATTTGACAAAGTACACAGGCAGTGGAAGTTCTGAGTCAAGTTTGTTTAACAAAACTGTTGGCAAAGAACTGAGATACTCAGATTTGAAGACATCACATTGTCCATTCAGACACAATTCTGAAACCTCAAAGAGCTTAAATTCTCCAGAACTGCAGAAAACTGGAAAATATTCAGTTGAGCATGCCATACCTGTAAGCAGTGCATATAATAATAAAAAATAAATAAACTCAGTGCATATTCTGCTAAACAATGAGTAATCCTTGAATCATTTTATATACTGTTAGCAGCTTTAGTTAGCTCAAGCACAGGAAACTATGAAATTCTAATACAGAAACACAGAAAAATTCCAGGTAAAATGAAACACAGAGGCTACATAAACAGAGAACGCAGATCTTGCAACTCATAGAAGCTCAAAAACTTATTCCGTTACTCTGGGGACTTAACACTAAGGAAAGATCAGCTCGCAGTAGTGATGATACACAGATGAAATCCTGAATGAGGCACAATCCACTATCCACTACTGATGAAGAAATTGGAATTCATCCAGTACAAACANCACTTTCACAGAAAATAAAAGCTGAAGCAATTTTACTCTCCTCTTTCATCTCCTCCTTTTATTTTTGCTAAAACTATACTACCTGGTTTGACTTGAGATTTAACCAGGGGACAGACAACTAGAAATAGGTGTTTTGGATTTTCTTTAACTATAACTAAGCTGTATAGAGTTGTACTTTGCAGAAGTAGAAATATATCCCACTTACAAAGTTAAAATATTTGGGTATGAAAAAGGAAAAATTTCAGCATCTATGTAACTCCCAGGCTTGGTTAGTGAATGCTTCCATACCTAGCTTTAGTGATATTACAGCACTGTCTTACAACTCATTGAAAGGACGCTGAAATTGCATTTGACAAAGTACACAGGCAGTGGAAGTTCTGAGTCAAGTTTGTTTAACAAAACTGTTGGCAAAGAACTGAGATACTCAGATTTGAAGACATCACATTGTCCATTCAGACACAATTCTGAAACCTCAAAGAGCTTAAATTCTCCAGAACTGCAGAAAACTGGAAAATATTCAGTTGAGCATGCCATACCTGTAAGCAGTGCATATAATAATAAAAAATAAATAAACTCAGTGCATATTCTGCTAAACAATGAGTAATCCTTGAATCATTTTATATACTGTTAGCAGCTTTAGTTAGCTCAAGCACAGGAAACTATGAAATTCTAATACAGAAACACAGATAAATTCCAGGTAAAATGAAACACAGAGGCTACATAAACAGAGAACGCAGATCTTGCAACTCATAGAAGCTCAAAAACTTATTCCGTTACTCTGGGGACTTAACACTAAGGAAAGATCAGCTCGCAGTAGTGATGATACACAGATGAAATCCTGAATGAGGCACAATCCACTATCCACTACTGATGAAGAAATTGGAATTCATCCAGTACAAACAGCCACTTGGCTGATAATAAAATGTTTTAATATACAGTAGCATTCTGGCAACATAAACAAAAAAAAACTTTACAACAGAAACCAAGTGAGAAATCAAGGAAGCACAGCACAGTTAGATGCATGCAATACTTGGAAAAGACAGTTGGTCTTTTCATCAAAGAAAAGTACACTCCCCTGCCCGTTTCCACCCCCTCTTTTAGGGCTGAAAAACTATTAAATTGCTTGTCTCACTGGAAAATTAGAAATTCAAAGCAATTAAGAAAAAGTCTCGGGAAGTTTCCATAAAACATTAAGTAGTCTTATCAACCAGAGCCTTTGTTAATAAAGTAGTAATTTTTCATGTCCTTAAAATTAAAATGCTTTTTAAAAATCTCCACTGAATTTCTCTAAGGCTTTAACAAATGGTAACTGTGAGGGAAGCACAGATGCACGAGAATAATAAAACATATATTTTTATTATTATGCCCTGAAACATATATTCGCTTTCTCACAATAAATAAAGAACCTAGGAGTTAACAATATATGTGTAGTGTCTTTAAGGAATCAGATGAAGAATCAATAAACACAGCTGAAAATTTGTGTGGCATTTTTCACCAGGATTGTTCATGAATATTTATGTCACATACTTTGACTAACAAAAAAGGCCACCCTCAAGCAGAAACTGTGACTCAGACCCACAGTCCCATTCAAAGTTCCAGGCTGATTTTTCATCTTTTATACTGTTTACTTTACATCTTTCAGTCATCTTGAAACACAACAGTAGGCTGATCTTGCCCTGCCCACAGTACAGATGGCAAGAATCAACAGCTAAAATCCAAATTACATTTTGTAGACATGGGATGTACTAGAGGTGATTAGGGCATCCTTTTGGTGCAATAATTATAATTGACTTCTTAGAGAAGTTTATCACTTTTTATTTCTATGGGAAAAATATTCCCAAACAATTATTTACTGATTTCTTACAGACTTCCCCCTTGACTCACTCCATTTTCTAGCATCCACCAATAAAGCCTATCTCTGTATATTGAGCGTGGCACTGATCTTGAGTACTGCAGAGCTCAGAATGTGTCATTGCTCAAAAGATGCTTGACAGAAATCATACTTTCGCAGTGACGCACAGTTGTACAGAATCAAGATGAGTAGATAGCAAGTCTGGAAATAACTTCACTGACATCAATGAAGAAAATAAAACATTTCCCTTTACCTCAGTAAATATATTTCTGGATCAGAGAAGATGAAAAGTTTAAGGACAGATCAACAGGGTAGACATCAAACCTTACTGCTGTAGAAAGAGCAACCTAACCACATTCCTGGTTGGGTATGAGGAATGATTGGCTGAGTTTATATTATCACCTCAATCAAAATCCAGCTTGTGACAAAAGACCAGCTGGTTCTTTTCATTTAATGAATAATTCAGTGTCAAGCAGTAGTATCCAATCAGATGATCATATGGAAACTTTTATGACCAGGACAGTAATCAAACACCAGCCAGTCTCCATGGATGAGCTCCCTCACAGTGGTGTTTCATAAGTTGATACCTGCTTCTTGTACTTCCATCCTCTGCTTTACCCTCTTGTGTACTCTTTAAGAAAAAAGGTTAGTTCTTCATTTCCCTTCTCCTTTTTATTACATTGATAAAGGTTAAGTAAAGATAAGAAAGGCAATTAAAATGGATCTGCCACACAGTGGTTATCCTGATGCAGTAAGCTGACACTGTAAGACAGTAATTGAAATTTCTTGTCACAGACAGCTCGTAACTAGTTTGATGATTTTCATTACACGTTCCTCAGAATAAAGCAAAGATGAATGCATATTAAACTAGAAAAACTGTTAGCAGGAAATATCACTGCTTTCTTCAATCAGCTCTGCATGGCAACAATGTTCACTACAATTACAAAAAATAATGAGTCGAGTTTCAAATCCAACCAAAGTAGATGCCATCTCTCCCAGACACTTCCTAGTACTTCTGAACAATCTCTTTTTTAATTGTAGCACTTATATTACCTTTTCCTGACAATAAGATATTTTGTGTCATTCAGATTCCCAGCAGTAAACAAGTTCAAACCACCCGTATCGATTCCAGTTTCTCCACACAACCTGGAAAGCCAAATTCAGGTGGAGACCAAGACATAAAAGGTTAAAGACATGCTCCACCACAATTGAAGCCCTACTGCACAGGGAAGAGAAGTTTAGTTAGACATTCTGTACAATAAAAATAATCATGATAAAAAAAGGAGGTAAATAAGAGGACAGGAACATCTCCCTTGGATGCTTCACTGCATCTAAGTATTTTTATGTATGTAAGTGCTTGTGTTTTACATGCTACATCCGTGTTTTCCTGACTGAAGCATACAGAGGAGAGTGTTTATGATGGTAGTTGTTCCACTGTGAGAGTTTATGAAGAATAAAAATCCAATGTTCCAATCAAACTGCAGTCTTCTGGTTGCTCAGGATGGCAGTGTAAGAGCCTTTACCATCACCTTTAAGATCACAAGTCACAATGTGGCTTTTCTGAAAGTCTGTACTATCAGCTTTCTGTATATTGCAGACTCCTTAGAATCTGGGAAGGATCAAAAGAGAAAAGAATGCAGAATTATGTGTTTAAAATTCGCTGTTGCTGTAATCTTCCTAAATTAAATAGCTTTTCTGGGAAAACTTTGAAAAATTCAACAGACAAAATCTGAATGATGAAGTTCTTCATTTCTCACACTTCTTTTTTTCCTAATAATAACATTGAAGAAACACAGCATTCTGTGCATCAGCTGTACTGCCAAAAAATATGGAACGACTGTTCGCATTTTCACATTTCATAGATGTATAATTGTGTGAAATGAAATGACAAATGCTTTCACACAAAACTCCACAAAGGAGGAATTGTGTACAGTTATATCCAAGATTGTCTTCTAAGTTACTGAATGGTCTTATTGGTTCAAAGAATAGACTCACAAACAGAAATGGAGAGACCGGCTTGTTTGTTTCCTTGTTTTTGATAAGTGTTTTCTACTGTATGATAACTTGTTACAATTTCTTTGCCAAAACCCAGTTATGAAGAAAAGCAGCTGCTGAACACACAGTGCAGAAGAACTTAAATTGTAGGATGAGATTACAGAGAAGCACAAATCTGAGCCAAGTTTGTGATCTGAACTATTTTTCGCAGTGCTGTAAACATACATTGGACAGCAGCGAGTTCCAGTCTCATTCCCCAGCTGAAGTCTGACACACCCTAAAGACAGTGCCAAAAGTATCATTTTCAGACCTTTTAACTTATGAAAGATTTAGTGCTTTGGTTTAACAGTCCTAGAAAGCAGCATCCTCTGGTGTACTGTAGTACAAACAACACCAGCCAAATGTAACGTAGGGGAGCTTCTTAGCTGTCCCATGAACATTTCCTAACTGAAGCTATGATTTCAAGCCAATAAATAATAATCTCTTTGAGTCAATCTAAAGATTTCCTTGACAATATTCAAATGGAAATGATCCTTTCCCAACACTATGTATCTGCATAGATAACTAAAAGATAAATGGCTGCATAAATCACAAAGACCTATCTATTTCTCAGTCAAAAGCACTGACACACAGCCTTGGAGTGTTTTTCTGTATTTCATGATCAAACACACTGTGCTTCTCCTGGCAAATGATGGCTTTTACCCATCTGGCAGAATATAAATCACAGTCAATCAGAAGCATAACCCAACTCTTAGAATTTAAGATGAGTCAAAGATAAAGAATTGAATTAGGCTTTCATAATTCTTCAGGCAGATCTAGTTTGCTAGGGTTTAAATTCAAGCTCACTTTACTACAAGGAGTCTTAAATATCGCTACAGAGCATTGTAGCTCACCCTGAACTCATAAGCAGTCAACAGAGGTTAGTATCCTTTTCAACTATTTTAAACACAAAACAATGACTGTATGACTTGCTTTTCAAGACTTTAAATCCATTAAAGCATGTATCTTTTCCTCCTCCATAGTATTTCCCTGGTTATATCCATAAATGGTGTTCTAGCAAAACTTGCTCTTATTTGTCACTAGAGATGGCAGAGTGATTCACATCAGAGAAAGATCTGACATTATCCACCATATTCATCCCTTGAGTAACATCACAGGCTTTGTAAACACTGTAGAAAGGAAAGAAAAATTTCTATCAACATACTGTATCATTTGTTTGGGGTCTTAAATACTGATTTAATTTCTGTCCAGTTGGAAAACTATGATACTGATATAAAAGCTGTCAGCCAATATACCTGTTTTGGCACATACTTTTAAATTAATAAAAAGTACTCTTAGTTCAAGAAAATGTTGAAGGAAATACTGATGTCAAAAAATAAATACTATGTCTGAATTATGTGTATTAGTCGCATCCAGAAATGACAAATTCAAACTGCATTTATTACACCGCCATTACATGTTAATAAATGTTTTCAGAGTGTTTTGGAGAAATATCTTACTTCTAATTGGAGCAGACTTTGGGCATAACAGGGGACATAGCAACAACAAAAAAATATATATATATAGAACTGGAGAATGCCAGTCAAGTTCTAAACTTCCTTTACTGGAAGATTCAGGTTGAAATTGTATCTTACCATTATTCCTATATATATGGAACTAGTACTGAATACACAGTTTGACTACTAGTCATGTTTTAAAGATCTTACTTCTTTAAAATGAAAGACGGTTTACTATCACATCCTTAACAGGATGTTTCTTCAAACTTAACATCCTAGATGAGAATAACATAAAAAGGTTTGAGACCAACAGAGTCTTCGAAGATTAAAGCTGCTGAGAGAACTGGAACAAAATCTTATGAAGAGCAGCTGAGGGAACTCCGCTCTCTTCAAACACCTGAAAGGTGATTGCAGTGAGAGTGGGGTTGGTCTCTACTCACTGGTGTCAGGTGACAGGAAAAGGGGTTGTGCCATGTTGTGCCAGGGAAGGTTCAGGTTGGATATTGGTTTAGTGGGGAAATACTGATGGCAGGTTGACTCGATGACCTTAGAGATCCTTTACATGCACAATGATTCTATGATTTTAGGGAAAAATAAAAATGGATCCTTATTTATCTAAGTTGTAATTATTTCCACAAACAAGAATTCAGTAGAAAACTGATCATAGCCTTGAAAGGAAGGTAAGTTTTGCTTTCACAAGACTTTGTCATTGGGACTTACACACACAGAAAACTTCAGTTGCTACTTTACTTACTTAAGTGGCTCCTGATACATTATTAAGTATTTACTTCCTTCCCCCCCACCCCCCAAAAAAACAGGTTTAAGCTCATAGCTTAATCATACTATCTCTTCAGATTTCTCTCTATTATTTTTTTTTCAGAAGACTCAAAAGAGGTGAACTTATATGTGGATTTCCAATAATACTTCAGTTCTATTTTTTCCAGTGAAATGGCTTATGCCTTATCTGAATGCATTACTGACATTGTTATTACCAATGTTTTATTTGCACAGTGACACAGCTTTAATTCTGAACTCATGTGTTTCCTAGGACTTCCTGAACAACCTTATTCTTCAAGCTCAAAAGCTGTATTTCTGTGTTTTAAAAATCTGTTATGGTTATTTTTAATAGAATGTGTGTGCAAATATAACCTCGTACAAGGTGCAAACATCAAGGAACCATACAAAGAAAAAGATGCACAATCTGATAAAATTCTTTGATTCCCTCCAAGGTTTTCAAAGTAAAGCTTTACAGCTATATCATGGTATATACAGCAACTAGCTGAAGCTTCTTACTGTCTTGTTTGCAGATTATTACTTTTTTAAGCCACATTTTTGCTTTATTGGGTACCTTTTCCAGCTGCAGGCAACTGAAGGACAGAAAAGTTACCCAGAGAAGCAAGCAGGGGCTCTCTAAATAGAGTAAAAGCAAAACTGAACCCTTTTAAAGGACTTGTCTTCAGCATAGGAAGCCTGAAAGATAGATGGAAGCAAACAAAGTTGTTTCAATGTAAAGAGCTCCATTAAATGCTTGAATGGCTCTCACTAATGCATAAAGCTCTCCAGGATGGTGCTGTGAGTCAGTAAAGCAGGTGCTAGGCTGAGGGGCAGACGCTGGAATGCAATTGCCAGTTAGGCTGCCTTTTTCTGCCTGTTCAAGATAATCACTTCAGTGCCCATAATGCATCTTTGTGAGAGTTATTGCCACAAATCAAGAGTTTTAAACCCTTTAGCAACAGCTAAAATTGTTCAATTTGGAGACAGGATGGAGAACACTGAGGAAATACAAATAGCAGAACAGAGGCAATTCAGTTCTGTTGCAGCCTTTGTGAGAAATAAATGTACTGACCTGGATTAACGGGGCTAATAACACTACACAGTGCTTTGTCCTTCTCTAGTAGTTTCCATCTGAGCCTCTCAGCATTTGCTTGAGAGAGGGAAGCATTTATTTCCCTCCTCTGTTTGTGGAGCACAGGAACAAGAAATGGAAGTGATTTGTCCAAAGCTGCACAAGTTTCCAAGTGAGCTAAAGTCGTAACCCCAAAACCTGACTTCCCCTTCTCTAAGCTCACCAACACTTTCAGAAAGGTAGCATGAGATACAGGTTTTTAATACCACATAAACAGCTCAATTCATGGGAAAAAATAAAACATAAAAAAAAAGTGGTTGATTGTTTTAAGCAAAGCAAATAACCATAGAAATTTGCAGGAAAGGAAGTATCAAAGAATTTTGCTTAATAAAAACTAAATAAAACTTACATAAAACTTCTAACTTAATATAGACATTTATACTGTCTGTATCGTTGTTGGTTCGTGAGGTTTTTCACTGTTTAAACAAAAGAAATGAAGCAGCTGCTTTCACTGAAACAAAATGACAAGTACTTTTTAATTAAATCCTACCTGATGCACAAAATTTCATCTTTTGTTTCTTGCAACAGCAAAAAGAAAAACTCAGTATCTCACAGAACTTGATGCCTTTGTCTGAAAGATTTGCTTCAGTTACTTTCTTTAAAAAATAAGTAAGTTTGCATCATTAAAGCAACCAAAGACTTGTACCATTTGTTCATTGTTGGGATCCATGACACAAGTAACTTAGTTTTCTATGAAAAGTTCGATGATAATCGAGTCCAGCAAAGACTCGCATGCACTTTAGAGAGTGCTGAAGAAAGAAATCAAAACTGAGATTCCTTGCCATATACCTAGTAATTTCGAGAAAGAATTCACCTATCAAAAATCCCTCCAAAACAAGGCTGCCATTGAGAAAAACTGCCCCTCATCCTATCACTGCACCAAGCCTGTCCACACTACATAAGAACAGTAATGGTGAACTCAAAGCCACAGGATTTGTCTGTTTTTCAAATACACAAATGCAAAATGTGTTTTCCACAGACCTTGCTAAGGTCTTTAAAGCTTCTGCTCCACTCTGCAGTTTTCTTTTGAAAATAAAATTAATATGAATACACGGAGATCAGAATGAAAGACAGAAGTCTGTGGTAATTCCTGATAACAGTGTCAAGCAGGTTTTCAATACTGTCTGCAGATGAATCATTAATCATCTAAGAATCAGTTGATATTTTTTGTTTTGTTTTGCTTTGTTTATATTAGCAATGGTTCCACTGCAGCTCCTTGGGGAAACAACAAAAAACCCATTTCTCTAGTGTAGTTTAAACGAAGAGAAGGAGTACGAAAAGAACTTAAGAGTCTATATCTGAATTCCTCTTACAATATGGGGTAAATAATTTTACTGTGTTCCTCCATTCCTAAATCTCCAAAATGCAAACAATAAATTTGATTTTGCATGGAATGGAATTACCAGTTTTTAGCATGCTTTGGGGAAATTTACAGTAAGAATCTATTACTAAAAAATATGTCGCTCTACTAAAACCTGTTGAGCACTAATTTTATAACAGCAGAAGTTTTGTACTCATTGGTCTAAATTATGTTACATGCACATCCCTGTTGTGCCTGATCAGATCACTGTACCTATACACCATCATCATGATATCAACAATTCAGTTAGAATGGATAGTTTCTTAAATCATCATTTTCTCGTCGGCTGCTATTCCTCTCTTATCCAGCACCCTGCTGCGTGCACAAATGATAATTACTGGTCTTCTAACTTGGCACCTCAATGCTCTTCAGACGTGACTGAATATCATCTATCCCACGTTTCTTTTCAAGCCCAAGGTGGTTATTTCATCTCAGCCATAATCTTTGAATGTTCTTAAAAATAAATAATATCCTTGAAAATGAAGAAAGTACAGCAATGATCAGTGATTCACAGTGTGGGATTTTTAAACACTTCATTTTCATCTTACCTGAAGTATTTTATGCCTTTGAAATAAAGAAGATAACATGAGATGAACTGTCTTTCTGTCTAGCAGCAGTGTGTCTTGCATTAATGATCAATTACACCTACATCCAAGAACAGATTTGTGCTAAGAAAAGTATTAGGGTTTGAAATTGAAATTATGATGAAAAGAACTGTAGCACTTTTTCATCTTTTTTTCACTCTTATGAGAAGATTCCAAGACTAATATAATAATTCCATATTTAACACAAAGTAACAATTTTACAAAAAAAAACCAAAAAACGAAGTAGCATTTACCAAATACACAAGAGGTTAATTCTTAGTGTGCTGCAACTAGGCAACCAAATAAACTATCCTTTAAGATGTATAGACTCTAGTGATTTTTTTCCCCACTAGATCACTAAGTATAATTCAGGCTTAAACATTTGGAACAGAGTGTCTGTCTAAACATACTTGAAGTCTTTATTCATTTTTAATGCAACAATACTTGTCCTTTGTTTCATAATAAGGAGGAAAAAAAATGCTGAAGATAGGCTTCTTTAAGAGGATAAGGACACAGAGAAGAACTACAAAAGCAAGACTGGGGAAAAAAAAGGTTTCAGTAATGTTTTTCTAAGAAACCAAACATATTCACCACTTTTAACCAGAATAACACAAGTAATTTTATTTTTTTCATATGCACTTCTATAGGAACATGGCATTTTTTACTTTAGAAGTCTTCCTGTCTAATCAACCGACAAAACAAGAAGCAGCTGCTAGAAATTAAAATTGAAATGAATAAACACAATAAGAATCATTTTTAAACAGTACAAATGAAAAATCTTCAAACTACCCAAAGAAGTAGCAGACTGCCAATATCTTGATGAACAATTTTCTGGGAAGATAAACATCAGTGCAGCACAAGGTGCCAGCCTGAATGAAATAGAAACTGTGAGTCTAATTGATCCATGCCATGCACAGTGATAGACTGAAAGATCCTTTCTGGACAAGGAAACCTGTGATTACTCCTTATCTCCAACATTACATACAGATTCAGGGCAGCATCCTTCCTAAAAACTCAATCAGATTCCTTTGTTTTTTAATGAAATTCTTAACCCAAAGTAGATTTAACACGGTTTCACAATGACAGACCACTTGAATGTACTTTCACAATGACTGGTCCATGATTCCAAACTTTCTAGACTCCACCTTGAAAAAAGTCACCTCCTATTCCCATGCTGTCAACTTAATGATGCAATAGTTTTCCAGGCACAACTCCAGCTGATCTTATGGAATAAGGCTTGAGTGGGGAAAATGACACAAAGCCTTTCTGTGAAGAAGTTAACATCTACATGTCTTTCTTGAAATATCAGTCTGCACTATATAAAATGGATTAAATACAGGTGGAGCCAGCAGTGCTGCCTATCACTACAATAAAAAATCTCAAGCAATTCTAGATGCTACAATTCCACGTCACTTACACAACCTGAAATCAGATTTCCATGCCAGGTATCTACCATGCCGTTCACCATTACTACAGTTTAACAGAGGAAAAGAAATTGACAAAAGCCATTCAGTTCCTTCTGAGAATATGGTCAGAGAAAAATACTTAGTTGTATTAAGATACTACTGAGACATTGTTTTCTCTGAAATGTGTTATTGGCTTCTTGCTTTGAATCAAGCACTGCAGTTTGGCGGGGAAATCAGTGGTTTTATTTTGTAATCAGAAATGTGGCCTTTACAGACCACCTGAAATCTTTTCGTTTGGTTAATAAGTACCTGAAAAATTATAGCTCTCAAGCCCAGCAGGGACATATTTTAGCTATTTAAAAGCTCCAAAGGTCTCAGTTACAATGATAATTTTCCACACATTTGAAGGTTCTCTTGCTGAGAATCTGCACACACCACAGTAGTGTACTTAGTAAGTGGAGTTTCAAGGAGTGTTAAGCTACACAAGTATTTTATATACCTGATTAAGGCATTTCTATGTGTTTATTCACTATTACTTTTGTAATCTTTCAGTGATATGTTGCCATGTTAAGACTCCTCTCATTTTTCCTCTATTTGCATGGAAAAGTAAGGTGATATTTAATGTCAGAAATATTCAGGGTTCCCAAAAGATAACTTCTTCATGGCAAGAATGTGAAAGCACTGGAATGGGCCGCCCAAGTGTTTTGAACATTCAGCCAACAAAAAAAAAGCTTTCAGATTTAGAGGTAGTGGTGATGGTTGAGAGCAACGACAAACTCCAGCTATATGTGCTACTGCTTTTCTGTGTGGTGAAAGAAATCATAACAAGGAGCATAACAAAGAGATTGAACAAACTGAGTTTGACTATTACGGTAGGGCCATGGCCTTTTAAATTCTTAAAGGTCAGCCACTGGACCCTGAACTCAACTTAACGGGCTGTAAATGTAATTGAATAAACATAACATAGATGGTGAATAGTAAGGAGACCAGAAAATTATGTGGGTAGTACAATTCCAAAACAGTCTTTGGAGATCAGAGAGGAAAAAGATGGAAGAAAAGAAAGAAAAAAAAATGTTAGTTTAATATTCAGCTTTACTGAAAGTATCAACTGGAAGATAATGAATTCTGGATCTTATTAAAATTTACACTACCTTTTTTTAGGCAGTGAAGAAATAAATAATTCACAACACACTTCAAAGTTCAAAACCACCATCTCTTCCTCAGACACAGTCATTGAACAGGTAATAGTGAGCTAACAAGAGGACAAGTGATCACAGTACCTTACACAGTTCAAAACATCATTCTCATAGTTTCAAGGATTCTATAGTTGTGCTGTCAGAAGGAGATCTGAGACATGCTGACAGCCAGTGTCCTCAAACATACCTACACTTACCCCAGCTTTTCTTTCATTCAAGAATGTAGAAGTCAACCACAACACTGAAACAAGGTGGCACAGCAGTACAGTTTATAAAACATTCAGAGGCAACTTTATGGAAGACAGGAAGGTGAGCTAGATCAGATTCAGAAGAGGGAGACACACAGACTAAGGGATTTGACCCAACAAACTGGTGTATTAATCTCAAAATCACTTCAAGCAAACAAATGTGAGCAGAGTTCTCCTGAAAAGGAACTAGCTTAGTGGTAAAAATCATAAAGGAATGAACTGCTTCAGAAGCAAAAGCCTCACTTCCTGGAAACAGTTTATCCATAGAAGAGAAAAAATATCTGGAAGATTTAAAGTCTTTCACAATTGTTGTGGGATTTATCTAAGCTCAGAAATGAATTACCATGGAACTCCAGGGAAAAATGATTTTATGAATAACTTAGGCTTGATTTAAAAGCATAGATCACTGGATAAAGATGAGATCTCCAGATAAACATTTTGACAATTTGATTTGATCCAACACCCAACACCGCAAATTATTTTCATGAAGGAGGAAGTATACAGAGTTAAGTAGAAGAAGGTGAGATCCAAGATTAATTAGCTGATCAATTTCTCTTGTATAAGAATGTCTATACTCATGTTTGTTCTCCTCCTTCATTTCTGTTTTAACTACTTGACCTACAGGAAACCATACTCAAGTCATCCAAATGTTTCCGAAGGACAAACGGATCACCCATTTCTGAATTTATTTTTTCCTATTTGTGTGATAACCATCTTTTCACTGTTTACTCTTTAGCAGAATTTTCAAGGGCAAACTCAACGCCAACATAAACAGGGGCAGCATCTATTGAACTGTGCCCAAATGTTACATTTTGTCCATTTAAATATGGTTTTCTAAATCTAGACAATACTATCTTACACTAATCCTTTACAGGGGAATGCCTATAAGGCCACATAGCAAAATTTACTCCTAAGAATAAATTGTGACTTTTCTACTCTTAGTTATTCAGTAGCTGCTAACCTGTTATAATGTAGGTACTGTAGAACACACAGGACAGGGAGTAAGAACCAATCAACAAAGGAAGGAACAAACAAACAAACAAAAAAGGGTCAGGATCAGTGCAACAAACCTGAAAGTAAAATCAAAGACTAATGACACAGAAGTCTGTTAAGAAAATTTCCCTGTGACCCAAAAGATTGGTTCCAGTGCTGAAGGTCCTGGGTTTTTTTGTTATTTTTTAAAAATAGAGATTCTGTCATTCTTACAAAAAGCTAATTTGCGCCCTACTGCACTCTATTTATTAAACAGAAGATTTATTTTTAATAAATTTTCTGCTGCTTACATGAGAAGTGATGACATGAAATATCACTGAAGATCATGTGGATTCTCCATTTGTCCATACATACTTTTTAGCCAGTGTTTTCAGAAAAGCTCATTTTCTTATTTCCTCTAACTAGAGATATACCAAGAATATTATCACTGTTAAGATGAAAAAGTGAACATGATCATGAAGATAAGTTTTCAAAAAAGGATTTTTCTAAAACAAAAACACTCACATGTGTTTGCAGGAACAGATGGAATATGCATCCACTTTAGTTCAATCAATGAACAGCAACTGTACATTCCTGCAAAGCATATGTGATGCAAGCAGTGGAGCTACATGAAAGTGAATAAAAACTGGAAATTAAAAACAATGATTAAATAACAAGTTCACTATTTTCATTACCCAAGCTAAGAGACTTGGAAGAAGGAAATATTTACTAGAGAAAGGATTTCCTAGCTCTACCCTATTATAAAAAGGAAGATACTTCACAAATGTGTAATTAAATAAATATAACTGTATAAGCAGGAATGAATCAACATAAACTTACAGAAATGTTTCTTAATGCTTGTCTGTCCCAATATTATCTGTAAAAATCTGAGCCTTAGTGGCACGCACAAGAGTACTATAAAATTCCAGTCCACAGAGAAGAACTAGACAGACAAAACTCTCATTCCTTTTCTCCAAGAGGATTAGATATCCTCCATGTACAGGAAGTGCACAGAATGTGGATATGCTACAGAGCGATCTCTGGGATTATATAACTCTCAATAAAACAGAATAGCTGCCAGTCTGCTAACACATTAACTAAACAAAGTTTATAAACGAGAGGTGAAATTTTATTCTCTGTGACAATGAGTATTTAGAAAACAGCTAATGATAGTGCCAAAAAGGCACACAGGCTAGAAAAAGAGAACCGCACAAGCAAATATAATCTTACAACTTCCATTTTTCCCTTAGTCTTCCTTTCTGGAACCATTTTTCCACAATTAATACTCCTTGCAGCATCAAGGATTAACAATTCTTTTCTTTTTCTTATTATGACCTTTATCTCTGAGACGAAACAGGCTTTAGGCAAGTTTTTGATATATTTAGTGGAGTACAATCCACCTCTTAAGATAATTAATAGTGCCAGAAGAGACCCTTGCAAATGCATGTCTGTTTCTCCTAGTGGTTGTAGTTTTCTTTCAGCATACTTTTGCAAGTGTAATGTTCAGCGTTAAATGAGTTTCTGATCACTCAGGACAAGGTCAGTGAGATCATCACTGCTGTCCCAAGCAGAATAATGGAGCTATCAATAACATTTAGATCAGGGTTAATAAGAGAAAGATAATGAGGGGGAGAGGAGGTCACATTGCAATGTAATGAAAACCGTTTGACTTATAAAGATGTTCTACAGTGGGGCTAGCTCTTTTTCCACCTTATCCACAGAAAGAACCTGGTTTTACTGTGCATTTAGACTGATCCAGTCTTCATCAGATGTACATTTTCCTGTCAGCTTCAGTCAAATAAGGGCTAAATCCTGCTGTGTAATTGAGCTCCTGATGTTCAGGGAAATAAAAAAAAAAGGTGAGAACTGAGCGATGAGTATTGTTGTACAGAGATGGATAACTCTGTCCCACGTTCCACTGATTAAGAACAATGAGACAAAAAAATATATAGCTTCTGTTTCTCAGTGCATTGCACACACTTGTTTCATCCTGATAGCTTTGCAATAATTCTGATTCATGTGGTTAGATTATCTTGCAGGTCATGCTAGATTGTGGCAGAGGTGTCACTTTATAGTCCTTGGATAGCTCAACATCTAGCATTTTTTCCCCTCCCTGAATGCAGGGATGAATAAAACATCAGGTTGTGCTTACCATCTTTATACTCCAGAAAGCAACTGTCTCTGTGAATTCCTGAGTCTCATGCTCAGGAGCCTGGAGCATTTTCACCTCCCTGAACCCATCAACCCAATCCAACTCACCCCAATAGAGCCCAATGACAGTAGCATGACTACCTCTGATCTGCAGTGCCTGACGTTCCAGGAACTTAAGTGCTACTCTGTGAGATCACTGGAAAGACTAGTGCAGTACCTGGGAGGCTTATGCCTCACCCTAAGCTCAGGCCCAGCAATTACTGGCATGACTTGGGTGAGCTTTCCTGGGTTAATTCAACCCTGCTAGCAATTTACCTGTAGAGTTTCTCTGATCTCTATCTTGGGCTTTTTAGGCCTTTAGATATACCCTGTGCTTTACACCTTACCAGTCCGTGACAATTAAGACTGACTGGTTGCAGCAGCAGCTCCACTTCACAATTGAATGCATTGACACAAACCCTGTTAAAAGTCTCACTCTGCAGTAGAGACCACCAACTTCTGAGTACCAGGCCAGATCCCAGGCTGATGTGAAAAATTCCCTTCGTGCGTTACTGGATGATGATGGAGTCCAAAAGCATTACATAAGCTGTAGGAATGGTCACAGTTGAGACAACTGTTATGCTGGCCCTTCCTATCCCTAATTTCTGAGAGTATCTCTCTTGTCAAAATCTACAGATCTTGTCAGCAATGTGTGGAACTAAAAAGAGACCAAAAAAAAATTACATACTTTACACCTATCATCACTCAGTAATGTATGCTCTACTACAAGCATAGCACATCAGGGCAGAATTCAAAACTTGTTCCCTGCTCCGCATGCTGTTCCCTGCCTTGGTTTTATTTTGTTGCCTGGTGCAGCTAACCATGCCTCTTTATTCTGAATAATATGATTATGCTGAGGTCTGGAAATATTGCTGAGGTCAATCAGAGTTATAGGTTTGAAAAACACGTCAGAAAAAGAGTTGCAAGCCATAAACATGCAGAGTGAAACAAATTGTTACAAGGCTATTTTTCACCTAGGCAAAAAGAAAAGAGGCTTATAAAAAATGGTCAGTCATGTTTCCTCTCATGAGGCACTATAAGAATCTCCTGTGAATAAGTATTTCACCATACTTAAACACTACTGAGCAATTTTAATTTCTTACATGTCACTATGCATGGTAACTTCAGTCCAACAGGATGCAACAAGGGTTTCTTCCCCTACTTCCACATCACCCCACATTTTTCTGCTGCCAGTGTCACTGTCAGTATCAGTATTCCCTAAGATTACAGAGCCAACGGGAATTCAGAAATAAAAACAGATTTTGGCATTTGATCTACTAGTGTGGAGGATGGAACAGAACCTAAGAATGTGACAAATACGAAAAAAAGATAGAGCTCTCTTCCCCTTATGTATACACACACATACACATCCACACATCCACAGTTAACACATGGTTGCTTTTCATATAAGTAGAAATCAGCAGTACCTTTGCAGAAATGTTTTAATGAACATGGGTAACATTTAGCTTTGTAAAATGATCTATAGTTAAGATAAACATACATTTCCTGATATGTCTTTTAACTCAACTCAAATCTGCTTGGTGAAAAGGTTGCTGGTGTTCTGCTCACTTGAGTGTTTGCTGGCTAGCCTTCCTCATTCTCTTGCATCTTGATAATTATTCGTATTATTTACTGCATCTTATCTGACAGCTAAAACCTTATCCTCTCCTGTTTCTATGCTACGTAACAACATGCTGGACTTTTTTGAGGGGGTATTTGGTTAGAAGCACCAGCTGGGTTTTTCAGGATCTATCTTTAGTAAAATCCCCATTCTTGGGAAAAAATGTAGCTGGCTAACTAGTTCTTTCAATAGCTACCAAATTAAAACAAATATTTCGCAACTAAAACCACAGAGAAGAGTCTCCATTGTAATGAGGTAAGTCTCAGTGCAACAATGTGAATGTCAACAAAAATTCAGGTCTAAGTCTGTGTAGAGCTGGCAACTGATTAGAACAATTATGGGTAATCTCTTAAAAACAGAAACTGTAAAGCCTCACCAGACCTCACCGCCTTCATGTAGGAACCTAAGGTGCAAAGTAACATAGCAGAGGAGACTACGCGTAACTGTTTCCTGGAAGATGTGCAGTCCAGATACCACTGTAGAAGACACAGAGAATAGTACAAATTAGATAAGTAACTGGATGGACTTTTTCTTCTTTCTTTCTTTCTTTCTTTCTTTCTTTCTTTCTTTCTTTCTCTCTTTCTCTTTCTCCCTGTCCCCGCCTTTTTTTTCATTTTTTTCTTTTTTTTAAAATTATTATTAAGGGAAGATATTTACCGTTAATTAATCACTAAAAATAACTCTCATAGAAATATAATGGTATGTTTGGTCACACTGCATCTTCTTTCTCAAAAATGCTCTCTGAAGATACTGTGCCACACATCTTAAAAGTCACGAGACTACCCATGACACATGAGCAAATGTTTGCAGTCAAACATGCAGCCACCAAAATATAATCCCACACTAAAGAACATGTTTGTTTCTATGTCCTTTAACGTGCTGTGTTGATTTTCATTTTATTTTTGCTGCCGTTGTTTTTTGTATGTGTTTGTAGGGTTTTTTTCTTAACACTTCGGTATTTTAGCACTGCCAGAGAATTATAACATCCTCTCCCCAGCACTCAGCTCTGCTTTTCTCCTCCATTCTAAGAAAAGCTCAGTCTGAAATAAGCTGCATTCTTGGATTTCATTCTGGAAGTGGTTTTCCCTCAAAAGAGATCTCCCAAACAAGTCTACTTGCCTCAGCTTGCATGGATTTTATAATGCATCATCTTTGGCCTTTCACCAGGCTTGTTCAGATAATCAATGGACCTTTCAATCATTCATCTCCTTCCTCTTTCCCATACTAGTCTAGTTGAGTTAGAGTGACAGCTTTCCTGCCCCCTGGGAAATTAAATTGTCAATCCTAATCCTGCAGAGCTGTAAGAGGCCACTTCTCCACCAGCCCTCTCCCTGGTGTTGTCTACACAGCTGGAATCTCTGCTAAGAAGAGAAAGAAGAGCAATCAATAGTGTCTCTGAAGAAGACGCCACCAGCAGCACGGTAGCACTTAACCGCTGCAGTGAACCACACGCTCCTGATTAAGATGCCCAGACAGGGGCTGATTGATTTGTCTGTCTGCGCAGCATACTAACCATGAGTCTTAAACTCTGTAGTTTTCCTGTCCCATCCCTCCCTCCTTTCTCACTCTTCTCAGAAAGAGAGAGCATGGTGCCGAACACTGTGCTTAAATCCACAGATTGGCAGACGAAATGCTGTTGGAAATAGCACTGCGAACAGCTACCAAAGTAATGAAAAGCATGGTTAGAACTGCTAGAGACACATAAGAAAGAGATAAAAAAAAAAAAAAAAAAGGGCCTGTTAGATTACACTTAGCCATTTCCCCACAGATGAGTGCAAAACAGAATATTTTTTAGGGCTGTATTCAATCCACTTCAAAATGACTGCAGCAGTTTCTTAGGAGACGATTCCAGAATGCAGCAGACTTCATTGCTAATTGTGTGTTTTTTCCTCTCAGTGCTATTCAATCTAATCTTTTCTGAGTTTTGTTCACATTATTCCATGTAAGATTCACTTCATTAGATCACTCAAAGCCATTATTCTCTTACAGTCCTTTCCAGTGTTTGCTGTTTCAGACATTTGCAACAGGAATGATTCTTACTACCATCAGCTATTATCAAGCAATGCCACTGTATTGCAAACACTACACAAATGTAACCTCTAAGACTCTCTAGCTCAGAAATTTCAAGAAGAGATGGGAATGTAAATAACATAGAAGGGCTGGAGATTGAATTTTGTACAGATTGTACATCTGTATTGAAGAACAGAGCCTGTTAAGGAATCTGGTGTAGGGAAGACACTGTTAAGTTCCAGAAAGATATTTCCTGTCTATTGCTAGCATAGAAAAAGCTCCAAAAAGCTACCATTACACTGAATCAGTTTTCCATCACAGCCTTGTATCAAGACTCCAATCCTTCTTAAAGAGTTAGTGCATAGAATTTAATAAGTCTTCTGCAACAACATTGCTATGAGTAGACAGCAAGCAGTCAAAGGATCAAAAAGGCATTCTGCTTACTTTGACCAAGCAGGTTGCTGTTGTTGCAGCCACCACCAATTTCAAAAGCTTAAGGATATAGAAACATTACTTCTGGAGCACCAATCAATAGAGGACTAATCCCCATCATCAATTACTCACAGGAGCAGCAAACCTGACCCTTTGCAGCAGTTTTCTGACACAACACAACGGTTTTGTTTTTTCTCCCTCCCCCTTTTCTCCCTGATGACAGGAGTAGCAGCCACAACCTTCTCCCAACCAGTCATCCTTCCAGGGATCACATTTTTCTGACAGCCAAAAGGAAGTATCATACCTCATTGCATCACATCTACAACAAATCCACAGCAAACTCTCCCCATACAAATAGCCACTGCATCAGCCTGAAAAGAACTGAAGTCCTTGGAAAAGTGTTTAACAAAGCCTAGATTACAAGTCTTTGCTCTGCTATCTCTGCTCTTCCTTGACAAGAAATTTCAGCATGTGTGTTTCAAAATCCTGCAATATCAGAATCAGATGCAATTTCACATGCAACATACTAGCCATATTTTCTGGCATTTCACTTTCCCAAGAATTTGCATCTCTAGAACAGTGTGTTCAATTCTTTCTTATTATGTGCATCAGAATCTTTTTCTTCTTACTGGGTAACTACATTTTTCCACTCACATGTTGGCAAGATAGGTATCTGTGAAAGTGATGGTCTCTGTGGAGCTCCTTTTAAATAGATCTGCTGTTTCTTGTCTAGTAAATGCCTTCATCACACCTGTCTAGCAGATTTTCTTCTAGTAGTCCAACAGACAATTGAACATGTACATGCTCCCCCTCTTTTTTTCATTTAACCCTTGAGATCTTCCTTTTTTTACCTTAGTATTCTCTCAAAAAACATAGGATGAAGTACATCTGGATATACTTTAATATTCTGTTACTGGCAGCTCTTACAGATTTCATTAAAAAGATGTTTCATTCAGCTCATACATCTCATGTAAAAACAAGTTAGTGCAGCACTAAACACTTTACTCTTCATTATTACTCATTCTGTTCTCTGCTCCTTCAACCAAATTTCAATCCAGAGCTCCATAGCCTTGAGCTCATACGTACATCTAATTCATACTTGAAATAGGCTTCTCAGGCCAACAGTTAGTGAAAATGCAAAGCAGAATAATGCCACTGATTTCTGTAAGACATAATATTAACTAAATTCAGAGGTACATCTCTGTAAGCAGTACCATTGGAATATTAAAAAGCAGCCTACATTATACCCTTGGGATCCATCTCACATCTCAACCACCAGGTGGAAATTTCAACCCATTATATGTTCCATTAAGTAGGCAATAGCCTAAATGGTGTGGAAAGATGAATGCATTTTCACTTGATGTAGTCTCTCAGACAAAAGAGATTGCAGTGGCAGGCAGGAGAAATGTATTTCCATCAGGGAGGAGAGCTGATCTTTTCATATAATTGGGATAGTGTTCTTTGACATGTGGCTATTCCAGTGTTTACTCACAATTAGATAAAATTTGTATCTGAGAACTACAGATTACATAAAAATTTGGAATCATAAGGGAAGTCCTCATCTCACTGAAGTTAAAAGGAATCTAACTTCCATTCAATCCAGGTTTTTGATCATGAGGACATGAAGAGAAAACTCTCAAGAAACAAAAGTCCCTTGCCAATCACTTGCCATAATGACTTTTTTGAATCACGTTGGTTTTGAAATGATTACATAAATCTCTACTGAACCTCAACATTTTCTTTGTGAATACCACACACCTGAAGTTTCTGACACCTCTCTTCAATCCTGGTGATACTTTTCTTCATCTCTGCTCTGCAACAGAACTAGACCAGGCACTGAGTAAGAGCATATATGTTATTTGACAAGTCACGTGAAGGAGTGACTCTTTCTTCCTCTAAATCATTAATTCTTAAACTTTACACAAAGCATAACAAAATAACTGAAGACAAGCTCCTTAGGGAAGCTTATATGGCAGCACTCAACTGTGCACCGTGTCCAGCTTTGCTTTGAGACCTTTTCCAATGACAGATGGATATTACAAACTAAGAGTCCAATTTAGCTTTGCTCTCTGCTCACTAGTGTGTACAAGTTAAGATGTTTAAGACAACTAAGAAGTATTATTTCCCACTTGGTTTATAAAGGGTACTGACAATCAATCTACTTCTGAATTCTGAGTGTTTCATATCCAAACTGCATGGCTTCAATACCACAAAGAGGAAGGAGTTATATTTTTAAAATGCAAAGTAGTACTCCTGTTTCCAAATATTCTAAATCACTGATACTTAAGTTAAAGCATTTACTTGATCTGTTTGTGTTCACCTTCCAACTTTACATTCTCCAGTTGCCAGGAAGGGAATAATTAATATATTTATTCCACATCAGCATTTTTATTCAGTCTTACAGAAGTTGCATGAGTATAGTAGCATTAACAGAACTCTCAGGCCTAGACATCTTACTTGATACTATCCCTTTCTGTATAGGTTTCAGTGATATAAATACCCTCCTCCCTGTACAGCACCTTCTGTAGGAGTTTAGTAGAAGCCTCCGGGATGGAAGTAATGTGTGCCACATTATGCTTCCCACAGTACATCCATCTATCCTAAATGGATGGTAACGTGTAAACATACTAAGGTCCTCTGGAAAAAAGCAAAGTAGTCAAGGGTCCTCCAGGGTTTGCTTAACTCATCAACTGAACGAAACTCAGAGATGACACTTGCAAATGCAATTAAAAAAATTCTGTTTCTCTTATTTCATTGTAAAACCTTTACGATGTAATTTCTCTCTACAGCTAAATCTTTAGTGATCCACAGTCCCGGAGAACATTCTGATGGAAATTCCCTACACCTACAGATGGTAGGGTATAAGTAAATTAATTTCTTTTCAATGCTATTTTTTGAACAGGAAAGAGAATAAATTTGTGTGATGAGGCTATTTTCAAACCTTCAGCAATTACAGATGAATCATTCTGCATTTCCCAAAGTGTTCCTGATCAAGTTCGTCAAGCAAAAAATTTGTCTGAAAAGTTGCTCTGTGGTAGTGATTATCATTTTCTACTGATGCTGAAATATCAGGGACTCATGCTACAGTGGTTTGTTCTATCCATGGGAAAAAACAAACTCCCACTCAGGAGCAGTTCAGAAAGGACAGCATCCCATGGGAGGAACTTCACAGAGGAGCAGAGGAAGAGTGTGAGGAGGAAGGAGCAGCAGAGATGAGGTACTATGGACTGACCACAGTTCCCACCGTTCCATCCTGCTGCTGCTTGGGCTGGTGATACAACAGTAGGGAATGCAGTGAAATTATTTGAGGCTGGGAAGACAGGGATCGTGAAGGAAAGTGTTTTGAGTTTTGACTATATTTCTCATCATTTCATTTTTAATTCACACTCAAATAGTTTTTGCCAGTTGTTCAGCAGGATGTCAGCTACCACAGCAAAAGCTCCAACACACTGTCAGTAGAGCAGTAGAGCACCTATGTAGGCTGTTGCTCTGTTACAGCCACTATATCCCAGTCACCCAATTTGAGACTAGCCTCCTTGTATAGATACTTCTGTGCGACATGTAGCTGAAGGATAGGCAGCAGCATGGTTCTAGAAGAACATGCCAACCTGACAGCCCAGACACAGCAGGAAGACGGTGAAAATTAAACCACACACATTAAAGCACCTACTGTATAAATGAGGGATCTTGCTGTTGATCAGTGTCAACTGCAAATAATAACCACTTCCCTCTATTTAGAAAACATGAAGAAGCTACACAGGTGCCTCTTAAACAGCTATCTCATGAATGAAGAATTATGAAAGTATTTGGCAAAGAGGTCAGTAACTGGGAAATCTTAGTCTCAAGGCAGCTGCTTAAAACAGTTGTTACTAGATTCACTAAAATTATGCCATTAGCACAAAATGTGTTATAAATCTACTCAACTTCAGACAGATTATATTATTTTTTTCACATCAGTGACAAATATGGTCACATCTGAAGAAAACAACGATGTCAGCGCTTCCAGAGAGCCTGACATTGACAGCTGTACAAAAGAATAGATGCAGCAGGCACCAGGCCAATAAACAAAGGAAAGATCAGACTGTGTTTGCTGATTGGCAATAGTTTGCCAAATGATTTATCATAATTGCCTTGCCTGCTGATCAGAAGTGTACACTATTTAGTTATTAAAATTAGAACTTAAAAGCAGGAACACACCTCTTGATAACTTTGTAAGTCTCTCCTTTGTGTTGTCACGTATGAAGTTTTTAAAACTGGTGTAAGAGAAGAAAATACCTTTTGACAAATGGACTCCCACTTACTTTGAAGGCAAAATCTAATATGTAAGTCCTTCAGAAAGTTTTTGATCCCTAGTGGCAATCTCCTTTGACCTCAGATCTGTTCTCAGTAATCTGTTCTCCATAAAGATTACGAAATGCCTGTACGAGGAGTTCTGTATTTCTTCCCACTATGAAAAATAAATGGTGATGCTACTACTCACCAATGTATATATAAAATAATACAGAGGTAGAAAATCTAGCTGCAGTAAATACATAAAATGTATGTGCTTCACATATTTATACATATGTTCACATATATATATGTATATACTACGGAGAGTTTTTGACAGTCTGGGTTATTTTAAAACTTATTACAACAAATCAAGTCATGCCTTTGCAAGGTTATGATTACCACATTCCTTAGTGAAGAAACAGTGCTGCTTAAGTTTTATCTTTAAATGCCCACAGAAATCTTCTCTAACAACAGAGAACACATTAAGAGTACATACTAACGTTTATGTAAACAAGAAAATTGTCATAAAAGTATGGAGAACAACAAAATACAATTATTTTAACTAGTTTTTCTTTTTTAAATTGTTATATGAAAGAATTGTGGCATGGAGTTGACATCCAGTTGCTCCAATACAAGTTTCTCAGCACTGCTGCTAGCAGTAGCAGAAGAGCTCTTTAGTCAGACCACTGCTTTCATGCCAATCCCTCCATGCTTCATAAAAGCATCCTCAGTACTACTTAGGTTTTAATGGCACTATGTCTAAAGTCTGGATGACACAACAAACTAAATTGTTCATATTATAACCAGTAACAAGAGAACCCTGTATTATCTAGAGATAAAACACATTTGCTGGTGCATCTTCCAGAATAGAAGTATTTTCCTATTTATTTTCACACAGTACAAGGCTTTCTGACTTAGAAGATAGGTACTGAAGATGTATGTGTCTATTTTATACCTGTTTTAGAGGAAACATATTAAAATTCCTTTTATCCATACAATTCTAACCCAAGTGTCAGACATCTCTGCAGTACAAAGTAGCAAGTTTTTTTTATCAAATTTCCTTAAATCTTTTAGAAAACAGCCTTCACCTCCACAGTCTGGACCTAACCTACAAGAGTTCTGTTTTCCTTCTTTGCAGGAAAAGCCCTTCTTTCCTTGATCTCTCTGGCAACAGGACTCCAGGTCTGTTTTGTTCTCTGTATTCATTTTACTGTATCAAAACTGATAAGAAGAAAATACAGCAAATTTTAGCAATGGTACGTTCTAAATTTCCCCTTCAACTGCTTTATCAGCCACTGCTTGGGAGAACTTTCTATTTTTCAGAATTTTCTTGGGTTTTTTACCTCTTTTCAGGGACCTCCAATTTTGAGTCCCATCAAAGGAATGTTTCCTGTTTGGATATTCAAAGATCTTTCTGAAATGGTTACTATTCAGTCAACTGAGATCAAATTGCAGCTTCCTCTGTTCAGGAGAAAAACCTGCATAAGGTGTTTTAAGAATGGTATATTCCTCTTGATACAGCTGGACATGTTTTCCTTCAGTAGACTCAGGCTTTAAAAGTCTCCATTCCTACACATTCATTTTATACTCAGCAGTGGCTTTTTTCAATACACAGACCACTGGCAAATGTAAAGAAAGAGCTTTTCTCCTAGTCTACAAGCTTCTGGCATTAAGGACATCTAAATCCAGCAGCAATTACAATAATGTTTTGAGGAACATTTTTAAAATCTCCTAGATGTACTAAATACTATCAGCACACATTTGTTTGTTTGTAGTTGTTACTTTTACCTTACCCCAGGAGTTTATAAATAGTAAACATGGAGTTTCTGATCAAGTTAATGCTGAAATCTTCTTTATGTCTCTTTTTTTCCCCTGAGGACAATGTTCTGAACTATCCACCTGCTATCCAGTTTCCTGCGGTGTACATACTTGATAAAGATTTTCTCAGTTTCTTTACCTTCATAAACAGACTACAGCAAATCATCTACAATAACTCATATTTATTTCATGACTGGAGAATAACTGACTAATGAGAACAAAAGATAAAGTCACTACGGTATTAATAAAAGTATAAAGAAAATCTTTATACAAAGGTTGCCAACTACTACAATATTGTATTCTATTCTATTCTCAGACCTACCAATGTTCACTTGGCATTATTCAGTACTTCTTTTTCATAAAATAACTTTCACCAAAGTTGGTGGCCCCTGAAAATTTATAGAAGAATATTTCCAGTATGCATGCATTTCCAAATGGCATCACACAGTGATTTATCTTTTTGATTTTAATTCTTTCATTAAGATTTCTGAGCTAAGGTTTAACGTTAAAGTTGTTTTTCTTTCTATTGCCTGGTAGCGTTTTTCTTAACAACAGACACCTGCAGTGTCTCTCTAGCTTTTTTAAGGTTGTTGCCCTCAACAGTTGCATCACAATTTGAGACTAGATAGTCCAAAACAGCTAAAATTGATCATTCTCCATTCAGAGCAAACCTTTTGTCTTTTATACAAGCCCATCTTTCTGACACTTACCCATGATTTTTGGTCCTTAACACATGCTGTGTGATGTGTTCACTTTCTGGGATCTCATTCCAGAAACTCTCATCCAGTGAGTTCCCTTAAATAATCACTCACTAGTTGGTTCCATTCTCCCTTGTGATTCATGAATGTTGAATCATCTGTCAAGGTATTGGCAATAATCTTGCTTTTATATAAAAAAAGTGCTAAGTGATTGTAAGCAGGGGTGAAATGAGCTATGAAAATGTTTTTATTACTAATGTGTAACTGTCTTTGGCATGCTTCAAAGACAGGCAAACCATTTTATCATATCTATGGTTGCATAATGACCCTGGTAATTACTGGGAGAGAGAACAGTAAAAGCATTTACCAGGATCAAAGACAGACCTGAGAAAGAAAAGGCTTATGCTTCATCCAAATTTACTACATGAAGAATTTTGGAACAATTTAGTAGTCTGGCATTTAGTGGGGCTCACTGATTAGATTTCTTTATTAAATTCAACTACCATTCTGATCATGCAAGTGGAAAGAGATGCTTCACATTTAATGCTGTCAATTCCCAAAACAATTGATGAAAGAGAATATGTCATAAAAAGTTTTGAGATATCCAACATAATATTACTTGATTTTGCTTACAGAAAAGATGTTGTATAAAACAACAGGAATAGAAGTCATCACTAGGTCAATATCCATAGCATAAAAGGATAAGATTAATCCTGTTTTCAGACGGTACTAAGGGGCACTAAGAGTTGTGACAGCCATGTATTCTTTAGAGAAATCCTCAGTCTCCATTTCAACTTCCAGCCATGCTGGTCTTCTGCTTGTGCTTCCAGTGCATTCTGCTGGCACATTCTTTATCACACATTGCCTAAACATTTTTATATTTGTTTTAGAGCAAGAGAAGAAAAAGCCATGGGAAAAATAAATATATATAAAGAAATGCTGTAAATTTCCTTTCCATTTACATCATGACCATCTAAAAAGAAGGACTCTCTTACAATTCCTCATCCCAAAATCTGTATTTTAATATTTTCTTTGTCTTCAACACACCATGGCCAAAGTATAGAAGCTGATTAATACCTGTCTGCTATTTCTGCTTTGAGGAAGAATCGCTATGATGCTCCAAAAACATAAAGGTGTAAAAAGCCATAAAGACAGATGCCTGGGGTATGCACTGAAAAGAATTATTGTATTATCTTATGGCTACAAATTTCTTTCTTCTTCATTCAAAGAATTTGCATACTAAAACGCCAGTTCCTTATGCAAGTTGGAAGTCTTATTCCAACACATTCAAAAAATTCCACTTTTTCTCTTCAGGACATTGATGCCAATTTTTTAGTAGTTCAGATTCTTTCCAAGCACTGACAGCATCTCCACAATACCTTGGTCTGGGTAAAGGATCAACTTAACACTGATTACATTTAATTTTAAGTTATCCATATACAGTATCAACCCATTTATCTCTGAAATCCCAGGGAGCCTGCAAAGGTTCACATGTGGAATTCAAAGTTTCTAAACAGAGCACTTAGAAGCTCTGTCTCTTTGCATGCCAGATCTTCTGAGAGGTGAAATCCTCCATCAGCTTTCCAACAGTGAAGGAGGTAGGTGAGTTTTAATACATGCAGTATGAAAGTGCATATCTCTGAATCTTTGGGTTCAGAAGTGTCCTCATAAAGGCCAAAACATGTTGCCTGTCTTCTGTCCACAATGAGTCATCAAGAATACTCCTTTACACTGAATTGTATCAAATAATCTGCCCACGAGTTATTGTAACACTTCATCCGCAGTGATGGCTCCACAAGGAAAATGACAGGCCTTCTAATTTGTTTATCAGACACTTAAGCTCATGTACATAACATATATTAATTACCAACAGGGCATGGTGAAATATACCTATGGCGCTGTGTTCAAGCAGATGGTACTGGAACCTGCACGTGCAGGTTACACAGTTGTGTGTGTTTAGTATGACTACCACATTTTACTTCAAACAACTTTCTCACATCCAGACCTCTGTAATTATGATTATCATGTATCTAGTTGAAACAGGTCTTGGGATATAAAAAACTCCCCGTTACAGAACCATGACAGCATCTGATCTGTTAATATTTTCTAAATGCAGCTATGCTGCTGACTGCATTTTCAGTCTGACTGCTCCAGTGTCCTGACTACTGCAGTTTTTTTGCCACTGCCATTTTGCTAGTATTTTTTGCATCTACTGGGACACCGACAGAAAGAGACAGGACAGCACACGAGACATAGGTCACTAAAAATGTTATTTAGATTTGCTGTATGCTACCTCCTTTTGTGGATTAATGTCCTAGAGGGAATAAGATTTACAACTCTGCAGCCTCAACTACAAACAGATGTAATTTTAGGCTGAGTTGAATTCCTCTGTTCTTCCAAAGCAGCTTACTGATCCAGTTGAAGAAATCAATGTCAAAAAATCCCTTTCATTTATTTTCAATGAAAAGATCAGTCAACCTTTCAAACAGTAAATAAGACTGTAGTGAAATGTATGATTGTATGTATCGTTATTTTCTAACAAACTGCAGTATCACTTGGTCTAGGGATTCAAAAGGAAGTTGGTTCAGTATACACCAACAAAGCCATATACATCACAATACATCTCACCTCTTACCTCAAACCACAGTATGCTCACTTCCTATGTTTTTCGTTATCCACCAGCTCCTGAGGTATGGCAACTCATCAATCTCACCAAAGCTTTTCTATCACTGTGAGGGGATGGATCTTCTCTGGCCAAAAGACCTGTCTGTGTCTCTCCTCCTCATCCAGTTCTCTGCCTTCATTAGCAACTAGGGAGACGCTATGAGGGATTTGCAGAGCATCCCCAGCTCAGCTTCCCCAGGAATGCACTATCCTAACACATCATCTTCAGAGCTTTTCCTAGTGTTTCATAGTGATGTTTTTGTTGGTCAGCAAATATACCTTAGCTTTACTCTCCTTTCCAATCAAGCTTCTACTCCTTTATTCTTCCTAGAAAAGAGTTTGCAGCCTGAGGTCACCATCAACAGCATTTAGTCCATTCAGAAGATGAAACAAATTTCAAACCAAAGGTTCTAGATTTGCTTGAGTTGAGCAGGTTGTGTGACCCCACTGAGTTATTCCTACTCAAAGTTAATATTCTGCCTAAAATTTCTGCTTTCATTTCTTGTCCTTTACCCATACTTTGCATATCTTCTACACAAAGCACAAGCTGTACAGTCTGCCTCACTGAGGCTTTGCTGCTACTATGAATAAGATTTGGTGACCCTGATCAACTTTTTCTTTTTTTCTTCCCAAATTCTTAACAGGGTATGTCTCCTCGAGTATTACAACAAATATCATGCTGTATATAACCTTCTATTTTGAAGCACCTGCTAAGCAAGGCATCTTGGGAATCTCAATTGTAGCCCTAAAATGTACACGTAGAAACTTGAAATCCTGAAAAATATAATACACAAATGCAGAAATATCTCCTATTTATTATGAAGTCCTGAAATATCTTATAAAGAAAGCTTGAAATCAAGCAGACTTACTTTGGGTCTTTTGAATGTTTGTTCACAATACTTGAGACTTCTCCCTTTGTGATATCTCATTCTATTTCTTCTGAGCTTACTAATGGGGTTCTGGTTTTACCAGAGCTGTTACTATTACACTTTTATTACAGAACTACAATAGTCTTGTAAACCATGAAATATACAATAAGGTAAGCATTTGTTTTTAATATTTATTGATTTTTATAATATTCAGAGTTAGATGAGATCAATTAGAGGAAACAAAGAAAAAATGTAGTGTTAACGTGGGCTACAGACTCACAACCTCCACCTAAGATTCTCCTGCAAGTGTTTAGTAATTTTATCTTCTACTCCAGTCTTAGTCACAGGTAGTTCCTGGCATTCCGGAAAAATATCTGTTTCTTGATTAATGATCAAATAAAATGCTAGTATGCAGTCATATATGAGAAAAACAATAAATGACACTAATACTTCTAAGCTGTATACTTTTCCAGAGAAAAGTGTTGCAAAATATTAATTGTAGCACTGCTGAGGGCAACTTTACCTTGCCTCATGAATTACTTAAGGATTCCTTTATTCTGCCACTACAGAAAAAAGCCTTAAAGCAAGATATAATAAATGATTAGTGAAGGAAGCTATACACCATTTTTCTGTCTGAACACATATAACTATAATTGTAAAAGTAGTTATAACTCTCTTACTGCAGTAGTCATTTGAGGAGACCTTCAAACAGAAAAACTTAGACAAATCTAAAGGAGGCATTTTCCTACTTTAAAGTAAATCAAGTCACACTGCAAACAGCATGAAAATGTAAGAAGTTCCAGGAATGTTCTGCGAACTAATGGTAGATAGGGCCATTATCCCCTGCCCCCTCTGTAAGCAGATTTTACTATGAAACTCGCATCTTTTTTTCCATCTTAGTGAAAGCTTACACATTTCTCAAAAATATACATTTCTAAAATTAAAGGATGTGTCTGTGTTCGGCTTGCAGAGAAAAATAACCCATACTTTTCCAGCCAAGGACTATAAATGTAATAACATTTATATTTAAAAACATTAAATGAGAACAGAGGCTCAGAAAGCCACAGGCTTCCAGAACAGAAGAAAACATCTTTGTCTCAATCTGAAATCTCACCATATTTGTGGCAGAAGTAGGAACAGCTGACAGCTCCCTGATAATTACTATTCCTAGACAGAGGTAGCTGTTATCTGATGATTCTCAATGTACTCTAAGCTCACATTAAAGCTTTGTTTTTTTCCCCACTCATGACAAATTGCGTATCTGGGTTTTTTTTTATCTGCTTTTGGCAAATCCAGAACCCCCCTCAGTTTTCTTATTCCTGGCCTGGGCCAACAGTCTTTATTTTATGAACCTTTAACAAACAGCATTTGAGAGCTGCTCAATATCTAATACAGTGGCTGTCACTACAAATGCTATCTGTACTCACAGATAAATGCAAAGAGATACAGTAACACATCCTAGAAAGCTGTGAGGCAGACACTTGAAACCAGATCTCCTAAGTGATAGACTTCATCTGATTTCTTTCTCATTGTTACGGTACACTTTAAAGCTTCACTGTCACACTGGAACCAACATCACTTCTGGCATGCAAAAACATGTAATTTTACTTAGTCTGATAATCAGGATGTCCTCAGGGAACTATGTACAAGCCACAAGCTTTAACATAAGCCTCCTTGCAAGATTTGGTGGCAGAAGGCATTTAGAGTGAATTACTAACACTCATAAAATTCTCTGAGATCTTTAAGTCAAATATTGCATTTCTTTCTCTGGCACGTAATGGTCTCAGACCGTGACATAGCAAATGGGACAAGCAGAGGAAAGCTGTTACAACTGCAATCACTGCTGAGCCTGTTGCAGTATCTCCTTCATTGATTCTATGTAATTGACTAAGGTCATTCATTCATGCCGAATTATATATATATATATTCAGTTAGTTCTCCTTAGAGACACGTCACTTCCGAACAGAAAGTATCAGTGAAACAATAGCTTGTGAGCTCATGAGTATACAATTCTCATCTTGAGCCTTTTAACTGTCAGTCACACCTATGGCACTCTTGAAACACTAATGTGTTTGGAGAGTTCACTTCTGTGAGCTACTCACTGAAAAACCTCATCAAAAAAAGACTCATCCCAATGACTCACAAAGGTCATGAATCTGATACTGCTTACTGTGTCTCTCCATTTCATTCTTCAAACTACCAATACTACTGCCACAAAACAGGTAACGAATCAAAGACCATGGTTGCTGTCTTCTACCTCTCTTTATCCAGTAAAAAATTCGGGCTGCAGGGATTTCAGCTTTCCAGGTCTCTGTTAGCATGATCAAGTAATAAGTTGCAAAGAGAAGTCAGTTCAGTGCTGTCTCATAGCTCTAGCTCTCCTACCCAGCCTTGTCCCTGGGACACAAACACAGTGCAGAAACAACAAGAGAAAATTTTGCATAGAATGAAAAATAGCATAAGAAGTTTGGGTTAAATTCCTTGACAAGATTGGACCTTCCCCATGTCCTGGCTATCTGAAACTGCAGCTGCTCCTCAATTCCCAGGGAAACTACTCTGATGTAGCACTACTTAAATGGATGGCTAAATATGAGTTTGTTGCGAAATGCAGCTCTTCTTTTATCCCTGGCTTCCAGTCCCAGGTACTAATTCCTGTGCCTTCTCACATGCTGTCATACATTTAAAATATTTTTTTGAGCTTATCTGCCAACCTGCCTCTCTCCTAGCTACCCTAGAGTCTTTCTGAACAAATCTGTTGTCAGGTGTCTTGCCTTGTATTTGCCTTGCCTTATCTTAAAATTACCTGCTCCTTGGGGCAGGTAATATGTCTCTTTCTATGTGTCTAAAATGTGTGTGATTTGATCCCACTCTATAAATGTTTCAGCGCAACAATAGTACCGGAGGATGTTCACATATCTCAAGTGTCAGGCCAAATAAAAGACTAACATTTCACATTCTAAATATTAGCTACCAGAGCCTCTTACTTGTAACATAATTGAAAGATATTATTGTAATTGGTTAGCAAAGCCACCAAAGTTTCAGCACAGGACTTTGCAAAATGAAAATGAATGAAGTAGCTAGGGAAATGACATCTTAATAAGAATAATGAAATTCAACCCCCTAGTGCAAGTACAGTGAATAATCCATTACACGGAGATTAGATGAGATATATATACCTCAAGGATAGAAGATTATTGGCCTGGCATCATCTGGTTTTGTGACCACAGAATGGCAAACAACAGGCATCTGGATGATGCACAGTACCTAACTACAGATTAGGTAGGTGGAAGGTCAGAAGAGAATGCAACCTGCCCTGTCAGGCAAGATCTTACTCTACTTTGGATGCAGTTTAGTTGTGACTGTTGTCCTTGGTTTATGTTATTATCCTTCCTGTTAACACAGAAATTACTGTTAGGGTATGAATCAATTTTTAAAATTAATTCACTGGATCTGAAACTCAGTGGATGGTAGTTCGATTCCCAGACCAGCCATAGTGCCTCTTTAAAACTCAGTCGCTTGCTTTGTGAGATCAAGTTACAAAGCTTCCCTTAACCACGCACATGCTGAGAAGACATTTGTTAATCTTCATGACATATAAAACACAGTATCACTACTGAGTACTGGCATTTTCAGACAAAATATCAAAGATATAGGAAAAGAAAGCATCAAGCCTGGAGCCCAGAGGATGGGAACTGAGGAAGGGCTGAATCCTGGAGGATGCTGCTCCTTCCAGGAAACAGTATTTTAACCTAAAGCAGGCATGTTAATGGTACCTGTAACACATGCAGCAGTGCTGTATGTTGAGTGAAGTCCCCATGTTTCTAGATAGTAAGCACCACTGGGGAAAAAAACTGCTGATATACACGCTGCTTCATGACCAAGAGCACATGACTGGTCATTCTCAGTCTGACCATGCCATCATCTGTCTAGTAAGATTTTGGTAGATTTCTATCATCTGACCTTCGTAACAAGTCAGACAAAGGCTCCTGAACAGACAGGCCTTTTGTCACACACACACAACAAGAAACTTCAGGACAGCCGCAATAATTAACTGAATGTTGATAACAGTGTACACATGATACACTTCAGAAAAATAGAAATCCAGAGTACTTAGTTGAAAGTAGTGTCATCTACAATAATCAGTAATGTAAACCCTGAAATCCATGCTCCCTTCCTTGCTCAGCAGTAGCTAAACTCCTTGGTATCATGGTCTGAGCCTCCTTTACACTGTAACAACTGTAACAGCAGATTTTAACCAGAGAGTGACTGTAGCAGCTAACCTGCTCATGCATGCTATGCATGGCTGTCTTGCTCTGGCCAGCACAGACAGCTTCCTACAGGAAACCATAGCCCTGCACGTATTAACAGACATAGCAAAAGAGAAATGTCTTTATCTAGGCAAGCTGTCAAGATATCCACAGTACATACACATGGGAATAATGAATAATATAGAGAGCACAGGACATCTATAATCTGTGTATTAACCATTTTCAGTAGGAAAAGGACCTTTAATTTAAGCTCTTTAGCACTGAAAACGGTAAGATCTGAAGAGAATTTGCTTAATACTGCCACCAAATCATTGTGTAACCCTAGGTGAAAAGAGGACTATTATTCTTTCTCCTTTATTTATTGTAACTAGGGGCACTGTTCACTCCTAAGCTAGGAACTGGCTATGGAAGACTAAATCTAGTCCAGATTTGAAGTGATTTTGAGTCTTTCACCTTCTCTGCAACAAAATAATCACACACAATGGAAACCCAGGAAACACTTGCTAGTCCAAGAGCACTATTATGGCAGTTTCACATATAGTTATGTGGAAATTTGACTTTCCAAGGACCCTGAGTTTTGCTCTGAAGGGAATATGCATGAGTATCAGTTTTGTAAACATTCTCTATTTAACAGCTGGGATATTTTCCTTTTTATTACGGAGGAGGGGGTTACAGGTGCTTCATAACAAAACAGCTAAATCAATTTGTGGGAAAATTTGTATGAATTTACACAGGTTACGCTTTAAAGAGACGAAAGGGAAGTTTTTATTTTCAAGACTCAGTTTCTGTACAGTATCCATTCACAATCACTGGAAAAGTGCCCACCATTGTAGGAGAAACAGCCCTTTACTTCTCTATCTGCTTTTCGACAACACTGAATACTGAGGTTTTTGTTTGCCTGATCTACTGCACTCCACCACCAATCTCATCAGATGAGTCATTTTCATCTTATGCAGAACCCTCTTTATGCTGTGCATTTTAGTTTGTCCCCACTTAGGCTATGTGCACTTCATACAGATTTCATTAATGTTTGAGTCATTATATTTGTTCAGCAGTTAATGGGAAATATTAAGTGGACTGGAATAAATAAGGCTAAGTGAAAAAGACCTTAACTTCACTTTAAGTAACTTCTCTCATCCAGCCACAACCCCACACTTTATGTGTGTCTGCAGGTATTGCAGACAAGCTGAAGAGAAGAAAGACTTGAACAAGAGGATGCTTACAGAGGGCACCACTCCAAGGCAGCCACAGGCTTCCCCTAGCTGCCAGTACAGGCAGCATCAATAGTATTTCCAGTCCTGCAGTGGGACCGCTCTGGCTCTAAAGTGGCTGCAGGTTGCTACCTCTGACAAATATGCAGCTTGGAAACTCCTTTTCTATTCTAAAGATTAAGAAGAAATTGTTAAATTTGGCTTCTATTTTTGGCTCTGTTATTGGATTATCTCTATGATCTTAAAGATTTATACTTAAAAAAAAATAAAATAAAAATCATTTTAACCTCTCTACCTTTTTTCTTCTTTCTGCACTTAGATTGTTGCTACCTGAACCACTGTCTACTCCTTCCACATACCTACAAGCTTCCTTAATGGGCATCCTTCTGACACAGTTAAGTGTTGTAAGGCAAGTATATAAGCTTTGTAATATCTTTCAGATATAACCTGACTGAACACTGCACACCAGGTGCAGTCTCAGAAGAGCTACTTGCCAACTACACTCTTGTCTGCTCCAAAATTTACTAAGCTGCTGTGTTACTCTGCAACCTTGTAACTAATTAAGATAATCTGAAGGAATCGAGGCATTGAGAAAAAAATGAAGACTTCACAAAATACAATTACCCTCAGGAGAAAAAGGTTCCCTTGTGAATTCAACTTTGTCTCTCTGGTTTAAATGCCACAGCATTCTCTTCTCATGCTCCCTACTGCTGCATCAGCTTACAATGTCTGGAAACTGTCCAACACATGTTAACACAGAGCTATGCTGGAACTGTTTTTATACTGTTCACTTCTATGCTGTTGGTAGTTCATTGCTTTTTTTCTGTTGTTATTTTATTTGATATTTCTAAATATCAGATTCAAACAGTGGGCTCAGTTCAACAGCTAGAGTTGCTTGAAGCACCAAGCAGAGAAGCTGGCATGCCTCCTTTGAATTTCAGTCTCTCTCCCTTTGACCATCTTCTGTCCCTCCTCTGGACCCACTCCAACAGCACAATGTCCTTTTTTAAATTATAACAGATAATTAAAAGCATTATCCACCATTTTGGTTTGTTTTGTTCTTCAGGTTTTTGTTTTGTTCTGGCATTCAGCATTCTTGGTATAGATCCCCCAGAACACCAGTGTAGCTGCCTGAATATGAGTGTTTCAAGAATGACATCTGTACTTCTACTATCAAACAATTATGGTTCATAACAAGCCTCTCTCTAGGCTGTTCAGGTCTTTCAAGAATGCAGGCACATTGCCATATGCATGCAGCCACCAGTATCACGATGCCAGTACCAGCATCTCAGCTCCTTGAGCCACCTATTTCTGCAAAACCCACTCAAAGTGTGTTCTATTCTGTAATGACTATACAACAGAGCATTATTTTTCTATTATGCTTCTAGTGATTACTTTCCAGCTTGAAAGAGAGAGAATTGATGCTGCTTTTAAATGTCTTGACTACAGATGAACAGGTATTCTGTAAGAATATTCTCCAAGCAGCCTCATCCACTGCATTTTCCTTCAAACACTGTTTTTATCCCATATGCAAATTCCTTACACATATTTAGTTATGCTTTTAGTTAATATTTCTACTAACAGGCCGCATATATTGTTCACACTGAATTCACCCCTATTTCATTGTACTGTTGCCTATCTTTCCTGGTTTTGGACTTGAAACATAGGCTACAAGCCTTCAGCATATTTTCCTGCAGTACCTCAACCACAGCATTTCATACTCTTTGAGTTTTGCTATTAACTCACTGCAGTTTTTACCATTTTCATCTCTTCATCTCTACTAATCTTCTCACATACCTTTGATTTCAACATAGCCATCATTATTATCAAAAAATCATAGCAAACAATTATTTTTGTTATGAGGTTTATCTAAATAACTAATCTCATCCTTACTGAAGAATGATTTGAGTTTTTTGTCTTATTGTTTTCTCCAAATTGTCTTATCAATTTCTCCATTGCTGTCCTGTGTAATATCTAGCTCAGCTTGACTTCTCCAATTTCCATTTTTTCCTATGCTTACCAGCTTGTTTTGCTGATTGATGGTTTTTTTCCACTGATTTCCAGAAACTCCAAGACACATTTATCTATATTCTCAACAAATCATCTCATCCTGATCAGCTCTCTATTCCTTGACATAAAATATTGAAAATTTATGTCTAAAGTCTCCAAGCAGTCATAACTGACCACCATTTTGGCCAATAACTGTCTAAACCTTTTATTATTTATTTATTTATTCATTCATTTATTTAGTTTGTAAAGGAGAGAGTTATCTATGAAAAGAAGCTGCTATTTTATTTCTGAAGTGAAAGTAGCTGTGGAGATCTCAGAGATCTTCTCGATACAATTTTTGCTATCTAGGCAGAATTTATCTTACATCATCTTTCCAGATTCAGCTATCTTATTGTCACATCCTTTTATTCTTGTTTGTATTTATCATTTTCTAAAGGTTCCTGCTGGGATAGAACAATATAATGCTGTCAAGTTTGTGTTATGTATCTATAAACCAATGTCAGATACAACAAGGAAAGTTCCTGGCTTTTTTTTTTTTTTTTTTTTTT
>VXAB01006665.1:506723-546361 GCA_013399175.1 Odontophorus gujanensis | reverse complement strand
TTTTTTTTTTTTTTTTTTTTGCATATTTTAAAACACTTCTTAACCCTTTTTTTCCCCTTTAAATTTCCACATGACAATAAAACAATAAAACTCAATACTAGGAGTTACTATTATTTTAATTATGTAAATGAGGAAATCTGTGGATGAATTATCTGGACTAATGTCTTAGAATGGAAATAGCCATTGCTGGAGGGTTAATTATGTTCTTCACATTCAAGCTGGTCAGTAAAATCTATGCAGATATTACTTTACTCCTCACAGACTTGTTCAAAGTGGGTATTAATACATCTTTTTACCTTTGAGAGATAGTTCAGATAATGAAGATGTGTGGCTATTAATGATGGCTGTCCAGCCATCATGTTTAGAACAGTGAAATGGGATTTGCTGATTATTCTGCCTTAAGGAACAGTTTAGATTCCTTTTAATTTTTAATGCTACTTTCAAATCCCCTTCAAAGTTGTTTCTAATAATCCTTCTGGAAACTTTTAACTGTAACCAGAATGCTTTACCACTTGGCAGTAGAATGATAAAATCATATGGTTTGGGTTGGAGGGCAACTTTACAATCAACCTCCCTGCTACAGGCAGGGATACCTTCCTTTAGATCAGGCTGTTCAAAGCTTCATCCAGTCTGGCCATGAGAGAGCATTCACAATGTCCCTGGGCAACCTGTTCTAGTGTCTCATGATTCTGACAGTAAAGAATTTCTTCCAAATATCTGTTCTACATCTACCCTCCTCCAGTTTAAAGCCATTTCCTTTCATCCTGTTGTAATGTACCCTTACAAAAAGTCCCTCCCCTGCTTTCCTTCAGGCCACCTTCAGGTACTGGAAGGCCACTATAAGGTGCCCCCAGAGCCTTCTCTTCTCCAGGTTGAAGAGCACTGACTGTCTGTCTCTATAGAGGAAGTGCACAAGCCCTCTGATCATCTTCAGGGCCCTCCTCTGGACCTACTCCAACAGCTCCATGTCCTTCCTGTGTTGGAGGCCCCAGAACTGGATGCAGAAATCCAGGTGGGGTCTCATGAGAACAGAACAGAAGGGCAGAATCACCTCCCCTGACCTGCCGTCCAAGCTTTTCTTGATGTAACTCAAGATAAAGCTGGCCTTCTGGGCTGTAAGCACATGACCCCAGCTCAAGTTAAGCCTTTCATCAACTGACATCCCCAAATCCTTCTCCTCAGGGCTGCTCTCCACCATTCTCCACTCAGCCTGTAGAAGACTGTTAAGTGTCTCCAACTGCTCCTTTGATGAAAACAGTGTTAGAAACATACAAGCTATGTACCTTTGTTCATTACAGTAAGCTTGTGAATGACAAGCTGTACACCCTCAGTTAATGGTAGCAGCCAAGAACCATGTCTACTGAGATCAAAACCAGTATTCATGTTTAGAGACTGAACAGTTAAAGATTCTTGTCAACCTTTGCAACCACCACATGTAATCCAGAACAAACTTAATCATTTCTGTCTATCACCACTCATGTATCAGGTACACACTTCATTTCAAGGAAAGAGAAAAGATCTCAAGGCAAACAATTCAAAGCATAGACATTAATTTCCTCATTTCTGGATCCCAGTTAAATCAAACTGTGAAAGGTGGTTACTAAACTTTGGAAGTAACCTGTCCATGAAGTTAGACTTCCAACACTCAAGGTAGTCACTTAATGTCATTGTAGATTATACATAAACTATAGTCTGAACTACAGTTTAGTCTATAAATTGTGCATAGTTTGTTCTAGATCTGCTTCACTATGTAAGTCAAGAGAAACTCAAGTCATCAAATCCTTTTGTCACCTAACAATTGGCTATAATCTCCAACCTTATCATACAGTTCTTAGCAACATTTCTTATCTTTCAAACAATCTAAGCCACAGAAATGGCAAAAACATACTCAGCTTGCTTTCTTTTCTACATCACAGCTCAGCTTTCATATATGTCTCCCAAGACTGGTATGCAATTATCCCCCAGTGTCAAAAATAGTATTCTTTCTAATCATTAACAGGAGGAAAGGACATAGCAGTGACAACAATATATAATATTATCATTTAATTATCATTTTAATTGTTCTTTCAGTGTCTGCCTCTAACCTTGCTGCCTGCCCTAAATTTAAGGTAGTCTAAGATGAACTGGTGAAAACAAGTGGAGAAAACAGCACTTGAAAGATAATGCTACAACGGGTAGAGCCACAGGGAATGGAAGTACAACAACACACACACTTTCAGTGACCAGAAGAGGGAATCTGTTTGAGCAGTTTATGAATTCTGTGTGAAATAACGAACTCCCTGCCTTCATCCTCAAAAAGCTGCAGACTCCATTTCCTATATGCAGTGTAGTTGTCTATCTCATTGCTTCTGTCTAAAACATTTCTAAAGCTTAACAAGAAAGTGTCAGTAATTTATGCAGTAATTATGCTTAAATTTAATCTTTAAGCACACAAACCCTAAATAGCAAGCTGGATTACACCCCAAAAAAGGTGGGTTTGTTGTTTTTTTGTTTGTTTGTTTTTTCTTCAGAGAGAGGTCATTTTTTTACTATGAAGTCAGCTGCAAAGGTCTGTAACTATATGAGGTAAGTGACGCAGGAGTCACTGCCTGGATGACAGAAACTATCCTGCCTTAAGGAGTTGTTTTCACAAGCTAAATGCTCTGCATTATAAGGGCAAGGGAAACAGTTTGGGATAACCCAACTTCCCAGTCAGTGCTAGGGGGTAAGAGAGGAGGGACTTCTAGTTTAAGTCTCTCTGTTCAGTTCTGTTTGGTGGGTTACACAGTGCTACTTTCTATCCTTCTGCTCCCATAGTCTGTGACATTCTATTCACATTCACATTCAATTCACAGACTCATTGCAGTTCTTTCATACTGCTGACTTGAGGAGCTGCTTATCTACAGGTGGCTTTTAGCGAGATGTTAGTTGTGACAGAACAGTGGGAATAAATTAGCACTTCACCTGGAAAAGAGGACACTGTGAGCTCCAGACCCATGGGGCGTGTACCTCAGATAACTCCCTACTGGCCTGAAGCCTGGAGCAAGGCCCAAACTGATTTCCAAAGGAAACATCCATTCAGTAGGTTCACGAGCTGAATTCCTTCTCACTTTGGCCACTCATTCACAAAGCAAGCTCATCATACTTCTAAACCTTCAATTAGCTTGAAAGATCATTAAAAGGACATAATTTTGTCCTGTGGGATTGTACGTCCTGATATAAATAAATAAAACTGCTTTTTCCCTTCATTATAAGCCACACTACTGAGATAGTAATTAAAACTAAAGAGGATGGTTATAAGGAAGAAAAACAGCTTTGCCAGGTTTCTCCACTCTAATATAGAATACCATTTTGAGAGGCATAAAAACCCGAGTAAATCATTTAGAAATACCTTGGTTTGAAAGCGAGTATGTGGGGACTGAGGTGTTAGGAAAACCAAGAATAAATCTGAGTGCTGCATTTTTCAAAGCAATCATCTAGGTCTTCCAAACTCTCTTCTTGTTTATATTTTGAGGTGTAAGCAGTCAAGGCTTCTATCAATCACCCATGCGTGGAAGTATAGCAACAAACAAAAAGAAAAGCCATTTTGATAATTATTATAGAATATGTAGGCAATCTGAGGGAACAATCAGAACCAGAAATATGTCAAAGGAAAAAGAAAAAAAGGAAAAGAAATAGAAATAGCAAAAGAACGAAAGAATAAATGAAAGAACGAAAGAAAGAAAAAGATGATAATTTAACATGCCAATCTCATGTGAGCCTGTTTCCTATTGCTCCGGATCCCACCATGGACTGCTGCTGCCACCTACTGTCCTTTGCCCTGCCGGGAGCCAAGCTGCCTCTCTGGCAAGGGGACAGGGTGGGAAGAGATGTCAGGATGTCAAATATTTTTTGTACAGTGAAGGAAAGATAGCTCCAAGGAGAGAAAGGGATGGGGGAAAAGTATCACAGTCAAGATTAAAAGCCCTCAGACAGCTTTATCCACTGGATATACAATCTAAAAAGGCTACACTCTGAGGATAGAGGCATAAATGAAAATGCTTTTTCTTTCATAAGCAAAGGGAAACACACACTTGGATCTATCTTTATGTCATGAAGTGGCCTAAACCTGTTCCCAAGGTCTTTAAGGTTACTAGTTTAAGTAACATGATTGACAGCTATGGTAAGCTCCCATTAGATGATAAACTGACCTGCACAGCATGAAATATAAGGAATGAGAAGAAACCTAGGTAAATCCAAGCTGCTCAATTCTGTTACAGCTCATACAGAAATGAGAGCTTCAGAAACTGCTGATAGAAATCCTGTCCCTGATCCCAGTTTTAAATTCACATGGAGAAAGACTTGGAAAACAGAGGAGGTTTCAGTTATTGCAGATATTTCTAAAGAAAATCAGAAGAAAAACATGTTTTTACAATGTGTGCTGGTAGACAGACTATGGAAAGAAAAAAACATTGGTTGTAGAATGATTGCATGTCTGTTACAACCCAGCATGAGATGTGCTGGATTTCATGACCTCTGAATTCCACACACTTCATTAAAGGTGGCAGCATAAGTAAGTCAGACCCAGATCTTCCTGCTCTCAGCTCATATTTCTTCTCTGTTAATTGATGTTAATAGATAGCTGTCTTCATTATCACTAACGATCTACACAACAGTTGCAAAGGGCTGAGAAGCAATTAAAAATTACCCTTTTTCCACCTCTGTACAGCTTTTTTCTAGACTGTCCTCAGTGTCTAAGCCAGCTTTGTTTAGTAACCTGCTGTTACTACCTGTTCAGTAATGCATGTTTGGATAATTTTAAATTGATTTAACTAAGATCACTTACTTTTTCCTTACCATCTACCTTTGATAGCTTCACTACACTGCATGGACGCTGCCCATAAAGCTTCAAAGACTAAGAAAAATGTGTTAATGAGCAACAGTAGGCCAAACTGGTGAACCACTCAGAATCTGAAGCCCAAGCCAGCGCTTCCTTGCAGCAGACAGAATAAATCCAGTGTCAGAGAGTCCGCATTCCAAAAGCTGTGATATTTAAATTAAGATGGGCAAAGTACTGTAAAAATGGGCAAAGCCTCATTTTACAGGTAAGAAATAAACAGAATTACAACCTCTGCCATTCCTTAAAAACACCTACACTGCATGACAGATCACAGTGCATGCAGTTCTAAAGAGCAAATTTAATTATTTAATAGTGAACAAAAATATTACATTGAAATAAGCCAGCACACAAAACAGAACCATTCACACAAATAAAACTGCCAACACAACCAGCCAGCTATTACAAATTATCCCTAGTTGTTCTGGTGAGTATTCATAGTGCAAATCTGTGCAATGTGTCACAGAAAGCCTTTTCACTAGATGTTTTTCATTCATAGAAGTATCTATGTAGATTTTTTTTTAACAGTTAAGAGGTTTTGCATTTGCTTGCACCTGAGAACTGAAATAAGTGCTCATCACTGACAAAAAGGAAAAAAAAAAAAAACCTTCCCCTCCTCTCCCTTTTAAAAATCTGGCAGATACAGTCGCAAGGGAAAAAAAAAAAAAAGTTTACATGCCCTATAATGCTACGCCATGCATAACCACTAGACCATCACATCTGCCATGAAAAATGAAACAAATCAAGGGGCACTGAACACTCTGAAATGTAACATAATAAAATAAATCAGCAGAGATGGTTTCTTGCAGGCGTTTCTAGAACTGTGACACAGAGGGCAAGTCAGTGTGGTCAGAATCCCCTGGCTACCAATTTTAAGCCGTGGTGAAAAAGAAGGTAACTATGCTTGACCATAACAAAATACCAAGGACACTCAGAATCTTCAGATAGAATTTGTTCACTCTGCCTCTGCCATCGGCTTATGCTTTTGTGCCTTTTTTTTTTCCCCACTGCATTTACAAAAAAGGGGGTGTGCTTAAAAAAGAGCCAAGGAAAAAAAAAAAAAAAAAAAGGTTGATGTCATATAGTATAGATCTACTTCTGCCTCTCCCGTTACTCAGTTCTGTCCTTTTCAAAGCCATCTCTAATATGAATTGGTTTCAGGAATAATGAATTTATGATTTCATATATTTGATAAAGGTCATATTCTTCCAAGTTACTAACAGTTGGATTATAAGGCACACTCTGCTGCTTTGCCCTGATACTTACAGTGTTCCACAATGATGCTTTTCTTAGAAATAAAAGGCTATCTCCATCATATTAATTCTTTCTTACTGCCACCCTTTCTGTTGCTTTATGATATGACAAGCTCTTGATCTTATCTCATGCTATTGCTTAGAACTGCTGTGTTCAGAGAAGCACCTGCTGTGTTTCTCAACAGAAATGGATGCAATTCATTGATGACTGAAATGATCCTTTAACACACAGAATAAATCAATGTTTCTGCCTTTCAGAGCCAATAAGGATTGCCAAAACTTTTAACACTTTCTATGTAAGGTGCACAGTAAGTTCAAGCAAATGTCAAAAATAGGTAAGAAAAAAATATAATTATCTGCTTTCCCTTCCCCAAAAATTGTTACTTCCTCAGAGCTAAAGATGTTCACTGGCTGTGTAACTATTTTGCTCTGGGATGGGGCCATATGCTATTTATTTGTCAGTACCTATGCAAACTTCATTTCATTCTAAATCCCATTCTAGAGTTCTTCAGTTCTGAGAAGTATTAGCTTTCCTATTTAGAAAAATTACTTATATTTAATCAGTCTGAGATTTCCTCTAATCTGCAACAAATGTAAATGACTGAGAAGAGGAAGTGGAAAGAAAATGAAGAGAAATGCAATGCAAAAGGCATTCCAACTATTCTGTTCAGAAGAACAAATGTTTAAAGGGCCAACTTTTCACCTTGTTCTCAGAACTGGACCTGTTCTCTGTTAAGTAAAGTGCACTCTAGAACGAAAGTGTTATCTCCTTAAGCAAAGATGTACAGCAGTCCAGTAACATTAAACTTTCTCTCTAGCCTGATTATTGACTCAGAGGGAAAAGTATCCCCTGTTTCAAATGGGAAAGATTTCCTGAAGAATTCTCAGACTTGTTCAGAGACTTGCGCTTCCACTCCTGATCAAATCCTATTCCTTAAATTGGATCTGTGTACAAACGTATGCACTAAAAAAAAGTCCAGGCTGTTATGTATCATGAACATTTGCACTGTGAACATCAAACAAGCCTTACATATGCAGAAGCCTAGGACAGATTCTCTGCTTTAAAAGAAGACACCTCTATTCCATGATCTGGAAGAGGAATCTCACAGGTTCTCAGGCATGTATCTCATCAGGTTTACAACTTCTCCAGGATCATTGATTTTAAAGGGACTCTCCTAATGATGGAGACAAACACAGGTACTGGGAATTAATGGGTTCAGATCTTTATCGATCATCTCTCCTTTCTGTTGGCAATTAACACTGTTCAAACCTCCTGTCATGTCAGGTTACAAGCAGGTCATAGCTCTGAAGTTAAATACATAAAACTGTCAACATTAACAACACAACCATGAAAAATGTCAGTGACTTCTTTTTTGGCAGAGCTTTTCCTCATCTGTAAACTCCCAAGAGTTGTCTGCAATCAAGTAAAGACTTCTATTTACATAAGTTTGTCAAGGTGTTTTTTGTCGCTGTCCATGCTATCTGATGATGGCCTGGTGCAGCAGAGATTTGGGGATTATCTTATTTGCCCACTACCACTAGTGACCAACCTTTTGGCTTGACTGGGCCACATTGAGAAAAGAATTCTCATGGGTTGCATATTCATAGGTCTCTCTAAAAATATTATTTCCATGGAAACTACAGCACAAAGAGCACAACACTGTAGCTGAGAACTTGCTCAAACAACACGCTGTTTTTCAACAGTCACCACTGTTAGCTGTGCATTTTTGCCAGCGATCAACAGGAGCCTGCATGGCGCACTTTTGTAGGTCTATACCAGGGGAGGGGAACCACTGTCACCGATATCACTGCTAAAACACACCATCCACCACCTTGTTGTGCACACATCCACTGGTTGATCTCATTCAGTAAATGCTGATGAATGTCAATCGGTGCAATTCTTTCCCCATAGAGGAATTCAGTGACACGGCTTTGCTTCATCCACACTTCCATGACAGATGTCATTTTGTCAGACTGCCCCTCTTCTGCAATCTGTCACACAACACATCTAATGGAATATTTGCAGGAAGGTTCCACCTCTACTACCATACCATCAACATTTGCCTCTGATGCCACAAGTCAACATCCTAAAATAGGATTCATTACTATCAGAGCAGACCTCTTCAAATATATATATATAACATATAATTAGATATATATAATATAATGTATTTTAATTTTACTTTTTTTTTTTTAATTAAAACATAAAAACAAGAGCAAGAAAAGTCATAAAACTAGTGAGATGTGACCTTTTTTTTTTCTGGTTTGATGGTTGTGTTTGTAATTCTTAGTGAGTTTTCAAGATATTCAGTAGAGATTTTGGATGAAATTCTATTCTTCCTGTATTTTGTCCTTTGAAATAGTTGTTCACAAATATGCACACTACCAAAAACCAATGACAAAAATTATGCATGACTGTGAAGAGGTCTTATAAAACTCTGGTGAAGAGGGACGATACTGAGTTAATTGTACACAAAGCTGTGCTTCAAAGGAAGTTTGGAATGCTGAATCCCACTGTCATCTTATATATACAGGTTAAGCTCTCTCACTCTGTTATTCATCTACAGAAGTCTTCTAGAGGTCATCAGAGTAGGACCAAAATTACTAAAGAGCTATGTTGAGCAGAACACATTGTCTTGCTGTAAAGTCTGCAAACGCAACTTTTATTCTAAGATAAATGAAGACAAATACTGTATTCTATTTTCCAACATACCATGCCTCACAAAAGCAATCAAACAGATGAAAAAGGTATATCACAACATAAATAATAGTCTATCTCCACTTGTCAACTTCCTCCTGCTGGGAAATCAATACAAATACTTAAATTACTTTTAAACAGTGGTATTATCATGTTGAAACCTTACAATTATCTGCAGTGTGTATCAAAACCTATGTTTACTTCAGTCAAGACAGGAAAATATTGTTCAGGTTAATATGTGGAAAGAAGAGAATGCTGTCTCACCACATAGTGTGCCCTGCTGGGTAGCCCTCAAAGGCTCTGTTCCAAAAAAGACCAATAAAAGCTTGAATTCTGATCACTGATGTTTCCGCAATCATATGAAGTAACTCAAATACCAGTAATGCAATACAGCCTATCTAAGAACTGGTTGGAAAGCAGGAGGGGACAGCTACTGTCAACTCAGAATAAAATCCAAACATCCTTGTCATGAACAAACCAGCTACTGCAGCCCAAGTAAAGTATGTTTAAACCGTACACATTTCTTTGTGCAGCCATCCCTGCAACTTCAAAGACTTTCAGAAAGGCCTGAGACCATCCATTTCTTAAACAAAGTGTTTTAACAGCTATACTTATGAAGGAAATGCTCAATTCTATCTCTGTGTTTCTTCACAGCCTATTTAGTTGTATAAGATATTTATGAGACAGCAGATAAAAAAAAAAATTAAAACTAGTTTTATCACAAACCTTTTAAAAAGGCTTTCCCATTCTCTGGAGCATTCCACTACTCTCCCTCAGACCTTTCCCCTATTAAAAAAAAAAAAAAAAGTCACATCACAAATGAAGTGCTTTAAATTAGCTTCTCATATGACGGCTTCTAGCATAGAAAATGCCTACTGAGTACAATATTCACAATCATTAATCACAAGCTGGGTGAGTCTGTACAGTACAAAATGAGAAGAGAGATAGAAGGGTGGTGATCTAGTAGCACCAGTTCTAATCTTTCCTTATTTATTTCACAGAAAAGTCACTTGAAAGCATAAGATCTCTCATTAATTTCTATTACAAATCTCTGTTCAATGTATATTGTTCCCCACTGCATCATCTAGTCCTATACTGTCCAAGATGTAGAATTTACCACAACTTTAATTAGAGACAAAAATATTCACTTGCACTTAGATGAGAAAGGAATGTAATGCCTTATGTTTGTGGTCTGAATGGCATAGAACAATTTAACCTTCATTTCACATTTAACCAATATAACCATCAGTACTCATTGGGAGATGAAGGGGGATCTGGTGTTCTGAAGAATATGCAAGACAGACATCTTCCAGCAGTACATCTAATAGCTGATCGTCTGAGGTAGCACAGTAGAGTGCCATTTTTGTTTCGTTTACAATTCAGCACCTTTCCTTCCATGGTACAGTACATAAAATAGAGATGATATTTTTAATGCTGTCCCTTCTCTACAACAGAGTTTTTAAATTAGATAGCAATGATTATACGTAGGTGTAAAAAGTACTTTATAACTATGAAAACATCAGCATTTATCACAGGAAGTATATGGCTTTACAGCAAGATCTTCTCTACCAGGCACAGAAAGATATTAAAGAGGTACAGAAAAGAAAACACACATAAAACCTTTATTTATAGAATTTTTAATTTCTCAGCATATTTCCCTACAAACTTTAAGATACACTTTTTCTATAGAAAGATGCTAATATTAGTAAAATTGCAAAGAAATTATGAACAAACAAGGAAAAAAAAAAGTGCACTAAAGAGGAATGCTTCTATAGGGTTTATGCTTTTCCCAGAGAGATCATTCAGCAGCCTTTAATTTTACAAAGAGATGCAAAGATTCCTGCATCTCTCCACCTGCTCATCTCTTATTTTATCTATTACTTTTATCATCTTAACCTGTCTTAATCTGTCCACTGGTGCAAATAGCAAGATGAGCTTTACTTCTTGGAGTTAAATATAGATGGGTTTTATCCTTCTTTCTGATGAAAAGAGAGGCAATTCAAATCGTGCAGGAGACCTATATTTGTCGTCTCTCACTGCAGTAGTGAAAACCCAGGAAAGTAACTTTATTTCTTTTTCTAATGGCTGAATGTTTAGCTTTATTTGAGGTCAAATTAATGATTTCCAATTTTGCTGATGCTTGATAGCCAACTATAGCACTTAGCACTCCAGTTGGTATTTGCTGCTTCTCATCTCAACACCAAAAAAAGCATCTGCAACAGAGCTTGATCTTTGAACTGCTCTCTACAAGGCAGAAAGATTTCAGCTCCTTCTGATGTGGTTACATTTAGGCTACAAGGAAAAGTGAAGCAAATATCTTCATTTTAATCAGCTATGACATGAATAAACTAAAAGAGCAGATAAGTTGCAGCGAAAGTTGTTGCTTTATAGTCACTTCTATGATTATTAAGGTACTTAAGTTCCATCTATAATATTTTGATGTTAATGCTAACAATTACTATGAGAATCCTGTTTCATTGCAAATTAAAAGACAGTAAGGTTTATATCAACAGTGAACAGGAAAATTGTAGTAGGTAACAGGCCTAGTAGATTATTCAAATGGATTCAAGCTGATAAACAGGAGCATCAAAATTTTTAGCACAGCTGAAGTTCATTTCCTTTATTGCACACATACATCCACTTGCACACACTTTACATGCAGACACACACACAAGGTCACAACTAATTTTCCAACACATGAGGCAAATACATGGGCAGGATCTTCTCTGTCTAAACAGGGAGGGGCACTTCTCTCCTCCTGTAAATTCAGTGAAGACAGGCGTATCACACCAGAAAAAAGCTTGACCCAGAATATCAACAGTTTTGAGAAATGAGAGCTTTTATTTATTACACAATTATTCACACAGAGGGATTTGCTTTTCTCTTTCAAGAGGATGTGTCATGCAGTTTGACATCTATTGCTTCTTTTGCAGAAGCTGCTTTCTCAATTTGGGTGATGGCAGAACAAGCAGTGTCAGGACCATACATATTTGATTTTCCTGTATTTGTAGTAGGATAATAAAGTTCTCAAGCCAGCTGTATCAAGATACATTGCACACCCAGGGACAACTGAGAAGATGGGATTCCTCCTGGCTGAGTAAAAAAACTGAGATGAATTGTGATGCATCTCCCTTGCACCTACTTGTTTCCTTGTCTTTTTAGTTCTCATTCCTTCCTTTAACCCCCCCCCCCCTTCCATTTGATAACGTTTCACTTCCATTAGCTACTACCAGCTCACCTTCTTCAAAACTTCAAAGGCAAGTGAGGAGATTCACCTATGCCAAGTCACCTCAGAACTGCACTATTTACAGAAAATATCCACATTTTTCTTCTAAACAGATATGACAAAAACAGTGCTATTTGAATATACCAGTTTAAGAGAAAATTTAGACCCAAGCAGAAATAACCATACTCCCACCACTTCTCTCAGGTCTTAAGTGCAGATAGAGACTGACACTGAATCTCTCTACTGTCAAATCCCTTCTCCAGAGATGAAATTCAGCCTTTTTATAAATCTCCAAAGCAAACTCTTCCCATGTCTCTATGCAGCTACTTTCTACAGGAACCACCACAGGTTCCCAGTCTTCACTGGGAACATTCACCTTACAAATCAGACATTTAGAGGTAACTGCTAACTCTACAACTTCAAGAAACTGCCAACAAATACATATTCACAGATTGACCACTGAGTGGGACAAAATCCCCCTGTAGGCACTATCACCCTTTACAGACGTCATCCTTCCATTTCCCCTTCAAAGAATGCAATTACTTAAAAAACAGCAAGAGATGGGACAAAAGCAGACCACAAACGTAAGACAAAGATTCACTGTGTTGATACCTCTCACTGTGCCTCTCATGGAGAACCACTAAGCAAAGCATAACTCCCATTTAAGCTGCAGTGACTTCCAGTCTGAAGAGTTTGTATAGAGATCACCCAAAAAAGAAATGATGACAACAAACAATGAAGTAGTTCTGGGGATAATGTTGCTGAATTCCCCACTGGGATTCAAGAAAAAGCAATATAGGATAGTTCCTAGGAAAATATCATCTAACTTCAAGCCAATATAATTTTCTTGTGGAAGTTTAATCATTATCTTAGAAATGAAATGAAATGACTGATTGCTGAATTCATAGTTATGAAAGTATTATGAGAGAGTCTTCCTTGTATAAGCTGAGAAACAACAAAAAGATGATTTACAAACTGGACAATCAGGATATCAGCATATAGTGTGAACAAGTGACTTTTTTTGCAGAAGTGTGAGCTTCACCCTACTATATGGGTGTCAACGGTTTACGGGCAGGTTCGGCCCGGTTCCGTGACGATTAGTGCGGGGGACCCACGGACCCACGCCCCAGGAAAGGGGAAGGGGGAAAGGGAAAGGGAAAAGGGAAAAGGGAGATGGGCCTAGAAACAAAACAGCGGCAACGATCTGAGGAGGAAAGCTAATTTACTAAATAGATATCGGAAAGCAAAATAACACACTATAATACAATATAATTGGAATTAAAGCTAATAAATCAAATAAAATGAGCAAGAGAGAGTGTCCGATAAACCGAAGGCCTTACGCTAACGCTGAAGGCGAGACGGCAGCGAGCACCCACTGCTGAGTGGATCCCAAAGGAAAGAGAGTGTCCCGTGACCGCAGACAGTTTTTATCTCCCCCTCTGAGCGTAAATACGTAAGAACGCCAAGCATCGCTAAGTCCTCTGGGGAATGTAGTTCTTCTCTTCTGAGACAGGTATACCTGGAACTATCGATGATCCATGGAGCTGGAACCTTAACTCTTTAACTCTAAATGCACTACATGATGTTATGATGTGGAATACCAGTACCAAAAATCATAAAACCATGACAATGGGATTCTTTTGACTGTTCTTTGTCTGCCTACGTGACAAAAAAAAGGGCTTTTATCTTTATGTAAGGGCAATCTTAAATAGCAGTATCTCAGTCGTCAAGCACAAGCGCTGCAGTGTGCCAACCACCAGCTGAGGCTAGGAAGAAATTGCCTACAGAAGTGTTGCGATGAAGTGATTTTTTCTCATGTGGTGTCTCTGGAATATACACCACACAAATTCTTTGTCTACACTGTCAGTTCCAATCTTCTAACACAGTATCTTTAAACTGAATGGAACACAATTCAACCTCAATGCAACACGTACCAATCATTGTGGTCACTGATGAAGTCAAGACAACAAAAATAACTGAAAGAAAAATAAAGTTACCACTGTGTAGTACTGGCAATGGCACTGTCTTAAAGAAAAAAAGCAATAATAATATACAATAAATAATAATAATAATTAAAAAACAACCTGTCCATATAGAGTAGTTCAAGTCTGACAACAGAGTATTTACAGCAACTAATAAATAAATAAATAAATAAATAAAGCTTTGAACATGTAAATACTCACCCTGATTAAATTCATTTAAAATTCATCTCACAATTAAAGACTTTAAAAGAAAAAGATATAGATTTTGTCCAGCGTAATATTAAAGCATAATGGGGTCCCTTAGGTCCCAATTAGGAAATTGATTAGAAACTGTTTGAGTTTTAAAAGCTGCAAGTAGGGAGTTCTGCTCTCAGCTGCCTTGAATTAGCATACCAATGGGACCCCAGCTCTAGCTGAATGGAAAGGCTGAGACCCAGCACATATTTTGCCAGACCAGTACTTTTTTTTGTTGTTGTTTTTAGCTCTAGCACTGGAAAGAATTATTTATGCAGCCAGGCATGACCAGCAACAGTGAAAAAAGATTACAACACAGAAAAGCATTGGGTAAAGTATTTCTTGGTAACAACGCTGGAAAAAAAGGTACTTTGAGCATTGTGGAAAAGAGCAAAACAAATAGATGTCCTGTAGGTTTCTGACTAGGATATAGTAGGACCTTCATCTACAGCACTCATCCATAACAGAAACAGAGCTATGGCCTCAGTCCCATCGTATGACAATGTTCTGCCACAAACTCAAAGTTTTTAATAAAACAGCCCTAAAAATCTGGGTTAACTTCCATTTTGTTGAAAAATGAGGACTCCTGGTTGCAGCTGATTTTAAAATAGAGCACACAACATGATTCTGGTTGGATATTTTGCTCAGAGCTCTTTAAGATGACACTGTTACAATGCCTTACTGCTTTGATCCTGAAAATAAGTTGTCAGACCAGTCAGATATGTACTGTACCCTAAAGGTGTTCGTCACTGCTGCAGAACTGGACAATGGGCTAAAAGGCACTTCTCACCACCCCAGTCACAGTCTCCATGCCTGCCTCAGCTCATGCTGCCTGCCCACCCAGGTTTGCAGATCCTGCCTTTCCACCTGTTTCTCTTGATTTAACACAGCATCCCTTGGCCAGGAGCAAAGGGAAAACCTGTAGGATTCCCTCATAGAAGCTGCTATGGAAATAACTAAAATGAGATGCCTGGGAGGTGCTGTATGAAGTACTAGCTTAGTAAGCTAAAGGAAAGCATCAAGAGACAAAGTTCTGATGGACTGTGAAGAGTACAGAAGCTTTCACACTGATGAACATCACATGAAAGGAGGATGAAAGGGATTGATGTTTGGTGGCAATGGTGTATTTTTTGTCAAGTGTATCACTACTATTCATTTGTCAGGAGACTGGAGAGTTTGCACATTATCAGGGATTACTCTGGAGGATAAGGTTTAAGCAATCACACAACTGCACTGAGATTCACGATGACAGAGGTCAAGAGGAAAATAATTGTTTCATATAGCTTTTTTAGTATCTTGATCTATTGCTAATAAAAACAACAGCACTGAAGTAGAAACCTGGTTTGTTATATATATTTTTTTTAATCCTGGACAACCATGTAGTCTTAGGGCTCACTATGGCAGCCCACTGCAGAAGGACATACTCAAACGTGGAGAAAATCTTCCCCCCATTTTTTAATCTGATGACTCCCTTGTCTCTGTAGCTTCTCAGATTACAACACTTCCCTTTCACATGTATGCTTTTCCTCAGGTTCCGAAACAGCTCTTCTCCCGAAATGTGTGCATGAAAAATGAAAATGTAAAGAAAAAGCTAAGAACGTCACAGTTATAGCTCCCACAACACACAACTCAGATCTCCAGAGCCTGTACGGTATTTTGTAATACTGAATTTGCTGCTAAACTTACGCTTTGACTGCACTATATGCACAACACATTATGGTGTTTTTGACTAGTCAGCTCACTGTAGTCTGCAGGGAGACATCTTCCATCTGCTGTTTATCACACCATTAGTCTGTCCATGTCCTGGTCTCCTTTGTGACCTGTCAGAGGCCCTGGACTAGCCTCAAGTGGAAAAGAGAATTTTGATGATGGAAGGAAGGAAGGAAGAATAGACTAATGCTTTCTACGTAACACCTTGTATAGAATTATGCTGGAGAATGGTTGTGTGGAAGAGTATACGTGCTCAAGAAAGAAGATGTTATTAATAAGTCACTCAGCTGCGAATACAGTGAGCTCACTCTCCAGTCTGGTGTAGCATAGTCATAGGAGTAACACTTGCTGATGCTTGTCTCTCATTAATTTCAATCCTCAGTGAGGATTTTAGAAGCTTTCCTCTTCTCTGAACCCCCTTTAGTGGATCTCTTGAAGATCCAATCAATGATATAATTATATCAGTACTGCTCACTTACCTCTTTTGAGAAATGTTCTTCCCACTTTTTAGAGCAGGGAGAAACATCATGTCTTTATGAAACACTACGATGAGGTTGTGCTACCATGGAATACCACACCACATGTGATCTAAAACAAAGTGTTTTCTGGACTACCATGATTATGAATCACTAAGCTCATTAACACACGCTCAACAGCATTCGGAGACTACCTAAAGCTCATGTCCACCATCACTTTCCCTAGAAAGTGCCATCTAAAAATATCAGATGATGCCTGCAACCTAAATCCAAACCCTCAGTGATTCTCTCTCAGCTGCTCTTCATGCATGTAAGGCAAGTATGTGCCAGAATTCTTCTTGCACATGTTGCTTTTCAAGGGCAACAAAAGAACTCACACCTTGTATATCTGAGTGCAAGATAAAAAGATGTAGCATTGCCTACTACACCACACATAGCAAATGTCACATGAGACTTCTCCTGCAGCAGTGAACGTTCAGGAAGATTCCCCACAAAGAAAAGCTTTGTGGAAATCTCTGGAGTATTGCTAACTTCTAAAATTAGATATACATTAAATGAAGATACATACAAACATAACATCCATCCCAGTCAGACAAAAGGTTAGTCTAATTCAGTACCATCTCTCCTGAGGTACACTAAATGCATAGGGAGTGATAAAGAACTAGGGCAAGCTTATAGCAATACTTCCCTTAATATTCTCCCATGATCCAGATACTTGTAGCTTTAAAACCATGCCTTTAAAATATGCAATCCATCCCTCAAGGGGAATTCAGGTCATGAAAGGAGAACGAAAAGAAAGCAGTTGCTAAAAGTGGATGCACACATTGCCACGGCAACACCAGTGAAGATCTTGAATCTTTGCACAGGGGAGTAGTTGTTTTGCAGTTGGAGGAGAGGATGTGCTCTCATTCTAACCTTGTAGAGACCCTCTTGTTCAGATAAGCCAACAGTAGTTCTTGCCGATATTCTTTAGACCTATGAGCTCACCTACTTTCATAAACTTCTCTTATATAGATTGACCAACGGAGTGAGGCAAAGAACTCTTCTCAAACAGCCTATATTCACCTACAGTTTGTTACTTTGAATAAAATGCATTCATGTCTTAAGTGTATTAATCTTTGCTGCACTGAGATAACATTCTGTTGACTTCTTAAAATCTCTACAACCCATGATGTTAGTCAGAAAAGAAATTATCACAAAAAATTTGCTGCATCATATTAATCTAAAATTTCTACAGCTTTTCTCTCTCTGCTGCTTCAGAACCTTCCCTTTAGAACTGTATCTTTCTTTCTAAGACAATTTTGTAATCAGACTTTTGACTCTAACCCAAACAGAGAACTGCATTGAAACAGTTTGCATTTATGATGAAAAATTAAATTTTTCAAAATTTTAGTGAAAAAATATATATTTGGGGAATGGGAAAACAAAATGATTTTTGATGGTTTTCACTGTCCGTTCCTTCGATGGTCAGAAATTACAAGAATCAAGTGACAGCAACTGTGTTTCCATGAAGCTTACAAGGAAAGCAGAGAAATGCATATGCTTATGGAACCAAATACGTCCACAGATTTTATCAGATTTTGTGAAAAGCAAAAAAAGAAAACAAATGCAGGTCAGTGGAGAAGCTTTAAAAAAAAATGATTTGGGGAAGGCAAGCTCATATTTTGCTATGTTACTTCACTGAAATTTATATTTCATTTATCCTACATGGACTGAAATGTCCAGAGTGGCACGTATAGTGGCATCTGTATTATTGAAGAATTAGGTCTCCAGTTAGTGACATTTTGAAGCTGAAACAGATGGTTTGCACAAGTCTTCTCTGATCCTGCCTTTCCACTGGTAAAGTGAGTCAGTATCAAGTGATATTACTACTGACCTATCATCATAAAAATGGCAGTACTTCCAAAATCACCTAAGAACACATATATATCGCCCCTGTTACACTGTGCCCGAGCACTGTTGCAGTACTGACTCACAGGGAAGATTATCACATATGCTGCTAAAATGTAGTGCTAATTCACATGGCATCCTACAACACACATAACTCAAAGTGAAATTAATGTGCTAACTAGAATGTTTGAGAATTCTGGAAACTGAAGAACTACAAGGGCTGATTTCTAAACAGCCTTATGACAAGGTCTGCGTAGTCCTATGAAATGTAATGTGGAGAGCTTCAGAAAAGGCAATTGCTCTGTCTGAAAGAGAACACAAAGGAAGAATAACAAAAAGCACAGGTATCACCTTAGCCTTATATGAAGTAGAGCAGGGCTGCTAAAGCTTGGCTGCTATGTCTATGTATATCAACTCACTATCACAGTTTATTTCCTGCACATAAGAAGTATTTATCTTGTAAGACTGCTTGGGGAGTAACAAACAGCTCTGCCCACAGACTTGTATTTTAACAAGGTTTCCTAAGAAAAAGGTCAGAAGAGCAGATTCTTCTGGCAATTAATGGTATTCAGCTGGACAGCTCTTGTCTCCTTATCTGCACTGCCAGTCTCCTGCTTTGATGAAGACCTGCTCTCAATTATATGCAAAGATAGACAGTGGAAGCCTATAGAACTGCCTTATCACAGTACTGTTTCCCCATTCTTTCTCTCAACTCTCTTCTTTTGTTGGTTTGCTTTTTTTTATGAGATCCTACACCATGCAATAACAAGTACTCCATACTTTAAGGCAGTATATTTGTTTCTCAGGCCACTGCTTCAAGTTGCAATAAATTCATTCTTGCCAGTCAGTTCGCTTGCCCTCAGTAGACTACTTTAGATGCACATTTCCTCTGAGTCAAATCCCCTGATACGGGAAGAACCTGGTTTCTGTCCAGATGCAATGAACTGACTGCTACTGTCAAGTAATTCAAGATTTTGCAATGGCAGCATTGCTCCTAGCAGCTTGTTCTATCAGTTTCTAATTCATATTAATTCCATATGATGCAGTGTATTAATATCTCTCTTCCTCCTTGCCTTTAGAAATAAAAAATGTGATTTATCAGTGGCATCTTTATACTGCCAGTATGTAATTGCATAAGGGTGAATTGTTAAGTTCTGAGGAAGCTTTATGAAGGGATCAATCCTTTTATTGCTGTTGTAATGAGCTTCTAATGGTTGGCTGAATAGACCTCCTTGCCTTGCCATGGAGGCAGGTTTTAGCTATCCCCTTTCAATCTGCCCATTAATCATTGGCCTTCCATCAACAAGGGCAACCAACAAAACTGCACTACTGAAAATAGAGAGCAAAAAATGAGAATCACTGCATCTCATTAGCTCCACTAAAATACAAGGACTGCTGTGAAAGTAATGTCTCCTATTTAAGATGTTGGCCCATGGTATCAGAGGCAGATGCAGGTGGTATGGTGGTAGAACTTAAAACTTTCTGCCAATATTTTGTTACACTCTGTTGCAGTATGACAGATGGCAGCAGAAGGGCAGTCTGACAGAATGGCATCTGACATGGAAGTATGTATGAAGCAAAGACATGTCAGTAAATTCCTCCACACAGAATAAAATGCACACATTTACATTTATCAATGCTTGCTGAAATGTTTGTGGTGACAAAACAGGGGATGTGAGCACAGTGAGGAAGTGGGTGACATGTCAGCAGTTGTAACAAAGACACTGGGTCACCTCCACAGATGTAGATTTTCATGGGCGCAGCATGCATTCTCTCATTGATTGTTGAAGAAAATGCAGTGGTAACTAAGTTAAAAAACTATTTTGCAGCTGAGAATGTGCTCTATCAAAGAGCGTTGTGGTGCTCTCTGCATTTGTTGTATTTTCCATTGAAATAAATAGAATGTATTACTTTCAGAGTGAACTACATATAGATAAAATAATAGTATGTAACACTATAATGTGACAGAAATTACAGCAATGATGGTGCGGTGGCAAAGACTTTGGCTGCTTCAGATGAGGATAAGACCAAATGCAGATGCCGTGGACACAGAAACAAAGGAAAAAAGTGGTTTACCTTTGGAAGGTCTCATGTAGATAGGGATCTCCAGAGAGATACCCTTTTCTTCACTGCCAGCCCTTAAACAAGGTCTGGGAAGGGGTGGATCCACTCCTCCTGGTCACTGCATGCACCTGAGCTCCCCTGAGTTGGCTCTGCCTTCTCACCAGGTGCTCTATCACTGATTCAGGATGTGACTTAGTACTTCTGCTACCCAGTACAAAAAATTTCCTTAGATAGCCTGAAAAGAAAACATGGACAGCTCAGGGCAATGGTAAAGAGGTATTAATCTCATCTTCTCTATGTCACTGACTCACATATTGGACAAAATAATAGTGACCTATAGTCATAAAAATCTACCAGCATGTTTAAAACCTCACTCAGGGAACCAGATGGACATTGCTGTTTGCTGTAACTACCATAGCTGGTCACTGGAGAGCTATAACAGGTTCCTTCTGCTGGCCAGAGCACAAACCTGCTGTTTCAACTATGCTCCTAATCCTGGAAAAAAACTGAATGAAATTTTGTGCCGAAGAGTGTTCTATGTGTGAAGAAAAACGTCAAGATGAGAGAAGTAGCTGAGACTGCTTTGTTCAGGTACTTCTTTGGGACTCAATTAGTATTACTAGTAAGACATGGTATAACTTAAATGTCCTAACATACTTACTACACCTCCTACTGAAGCGGTGACTGATACGGTTTCACTAACTTAAACAGGCGTAAATTGTCACAAATCTGTGTTTCCTCATCAGATTATGAAGGCTTTTATATTTGGCATCAGAAAGCCACCCAGATCCAGCTAGATATTCAGTAAAAAGGCAGCTGAGAAGCCATCTTCCCTCCCTACTATAATCCAATGGCTCATGGAGAAAATTGACTCTAATTCCAGGCATACACCAGAGGGCTTGGCCATATTTGGTGAATATGTTACTTTTTACAAGACAAAAAGACTTTTTTATTCTTTTTTTTTTCCTAGATATTTTAGACCTCACCCTCAACTTTTCTTAGTTCCTGCCGGCAGGACACTGTAAGAGTCTTCCCATACTGCCAAGAGATTGACTTGTGCAGTCAGCAAATAACAGTGATCAAGTGAGCTACTCTCCTTAAGCCTCTAAATGGGCAGGAAATGGACACACACTACTGAAAAATCACCAATCAAACTCCACATTGTGTCCCAAGGAAAATGCACTGTATGTTCTACCCAGGATGTTATCTACAAATTCAGTATGTCTGTTTTTATCACTGAGCTATCAACTATGAGATGAGGAGTCTGTGATTCAGCTCCTGTTCAGGCAATATGTTTATTTTTCCTTTGCAAGTATTTGTATGCTATTTTGTAGGCAACAGCAGCACTGGATTAGTACGAGGTTGCACACGATACTTATGAGGTCATCAAACCATGGGGCAAGCTAAATATCACTAGGTTTACTGCACATACAGTAAATAATACCACCATGTCATGTTGCAGATCTTTTCTATCAAAGTACAAAGATTTGGATGATAAGAACTGAGAATTTCAGTGCGTTGAGGACTTAAGGTTGAGGGAAGTAAGCAGAAATCTGGCTGTTCACTATAGAGGAGCAACATCTCACTTCCTAGTAAAAAAAAATAATTAAAAAAAAAGATTTTTAGAACCTACATTTTCAGCATGAAATCTCATCATCAAAAACAAGACTGTTCTAACTGCTGCAGAATAGAAAAGAATCTGATAAATAGTAGATCAAATCGTTCCGTATTAAAAGGTCTACACTTAAAGAAACACTAGAGTAAAATTTTTAGTCTTATGTACTTAAATTGATTTCTTGATGTCAGCTCCACACATTTGCCTTTCCATCTGTCACACATTCCCTCCCCAGTTTCCAAATTCTCAACACTAATCAACTGCCAAATGTCTAAGGCAGGAGAAGGCAGATAACACTTAGAAACACTTTTTGGAACACTGCGTCTTGTACATACCCCATGGCTCATGGAGGCTTAGACAGCTGCTCTCATCCCAGCTCCTGGGATTCTTATTCAAACAGGGAAGGGGTAAAAATGTCAGGCCAAGTGCTATCAGCATAGTGCTGGCACAGCAGTCCAGTCTGCCATTTCTGAAGCTCTACTTTGCATGGGACAGTGCAAGAGAAACCCTAAGCATACAGAGAAGATAAAGGAACTTTGTAATCAGTCTCTCCATGAAATGAAGATAGTAGACTACAGTTCGGAAATTACACATTTACTTCTAATTTATGCATCCAGATTTTCAATTTCTTTGAAGATGCACAAAACAATTTTTTCTAATTTTGTTGTGTAGAGAAAAGCAAATGATGCATACAAGTACACTAGAAAATGCAGTATTTGATTTTCCTTTCATTTATGTTTCTGGGAGCAGCAGTAAGCAAACACTTCTGGCAGTGTTACTACTTCGGACATTAGACAACTGCTTTTAGTGGTAACCCACTGTTTACCTATTCTTGCAGCAGCCTGCTGGCTTTCCTGAGAAGTGGCAACAGTGTCTACACTAGACTCTGGATTTACCATTCTCGTAATGAAGAGCCAGTCTATACAGGAGATGCATGGCCTGTCTGACAGTGAGCAGTTATTCCAGGATGTCCGAAGCATATGAAACTAAATGCACAGATCAGAGCTCCTATACACACTTCCTTGTTCAGTGGAAATACAGATGGTGCTGAACAATGGATACAGATTCTGAAAAATACATATCCGACAACTTTTCACAGATGATGTATTGGGACTCCTATGCATTCTCTTGTATTTGTGGAAGAAGCCACGCTCACGATCACCCCAGTACTGACCTACCTTCAAGATAGGGTTTCTAAATAGATACTCAGCCATTCAGGGGCTACACTGACTTGCACATAAGGTTTCTGCTTATCTTTCATTCATTTTATTTTTATTATTATCCAGTCAGAAAGAGAAAAAAAAACAAGAATGCTTGTTGAAATGTTAAGGCTTTGACTCTGGTAAACAAGATCAATAAACAATTTTTTGCTTTAATCTTTCAATATGCTTTATCATTCAAATTAGAATGGGAACTGGCAAATGCAAAATTTTCCTTTCCATGCTTTGATTAACAGAAAGAGATCTCTTTGTAAACAGCAAATCAAACAGAAACAACTGACAGGTTGCTTCATATAAAGACTCTTCTGTTCTTATTTATACATTCTCTTCATGTGCATAGAGCTGAGCTCCTGTGTTACCAGCTTCTGTGGCAGGATAGGCACAGAATCCACCACCCTCACACAGAGCTCAAGAATCTATCTGTTAATGAAACATACTTTGGAAATGGACACAGAGTTAACCTTGCCAGAATTATCCATGACCCAACTCTAGCATTCTGACATTGTCAATTGCACCAACGCAAAATGAGCATAAAAAGACAACTTACACCAGACTGGAAATGATGTGATTTTTGCATTATTATTGCCAGTAATTGTGTAACAGAGAATTGCGCTTTAATTTTCTAATTCGGTAAGATTTTATGGTCAATTTCACAAGTTTGAGCAACTACAGGAAAAGTAGCAAACAAGCAAAATCCTGTCACCTAGAGAGTAATCTGTCTTTGGCAGTCAATTGTGTAAGGGCAGGCTTGAATGTCCCTTGAAGGAACCTGAGTAATATTTTATTAAGGAGCCCAGGTGCAAGACCATAGTGGCAAGAACAGTGATGTGAGCCTCTGCCAACCCAGTGCTGGGGAGAGCAAAGCCAGTTTAAATGCAATGAAGTACACTGTCAGTGGCATCTGAGTTGAATAAACAAGTCTTGTTCCATCAGTTTTTCCTTCTTGAGCCTTTTATTTATTGTCTAGCAAATTGGAAGGCACCGAGATCAACAAGCTTTCTGGGTCAGGTAACAGGAATAGCTGGACACTGAGTGAAAAAAGATGTAGTTTAGAAAGCAATATCAGAGTCCTTATTACAATGAGTAAATTAAACACTTGCCTTCAAAGCACCCACTACCAGTCACCTTAGGACAACTCTCACTCTGCCCCAACTTCAAGTAGATAGTAGTGTATTTTAAAACAATTAGCAATTAATATTGTTGGCATGCAGTTGAAGTGCCAGAAAATTAGTGTCATCAATCACTTGGCAATATCCGCTGCAATATCAAATAGAAATCTCATTTCTGTATTATGATGAAGCTAAAAAAACTAAACTAGAATTGCCATTAACTGAGATAAAACTCAATCTACAGGATTTCAACCCTTATTTGAAATTCAGTTTAATAAAGCATCTTCCATTAAGCCAGTTTCATTATTTAAATAGTAACATGCAATAAAAATACCTCAAGGTTAAGCTCACAATTTAAGTGATTTAGCTGTAAGTCACAAGTGAAATGGTCTAGCATAGATCTTCCAAACACAGATTAAAACATTGTTCCACAATTTGGCATGATTTACACTCTCTTGAGAAGAGTCTGCTTCTCATATATTAGGGACACATTTCGAACTAGGATTGAGAATCCCTGTATGGAAAATGCTCTGTTTCAGTGTGTGTTCTTTTAGATATAGACACAGCTCTATTGGTGCTGCAACCACTAAAGATGAGAACCTGGCACAGACAGCATATGAAGCTCATGTATCCAGGGAATTACAGGTGAGAAAGAAATTGTACTGACAACAATAGGCTGATTGGCCTGAAAATGATGAACATGAATATGCTGTTCAGACCTCTTTCTTAAACACGACCAAAGAGCACACCAAAGGAAAATAACCAGCTGCAGGTACAGAAGAAACAGTAGGAGATTCTTCCCCACATAGTTAAGTTGTTGAACTCACAGACACAGGACATGGTAGCTGCTACATCTTTACAAGGGTTCAAAGAGTAATTGAACTAGTTCCTAGAATAAATATTCATCATGATTAAATAAGTACAAAGATACTATCTTCAGCTCATTCAGTCCTTGAGCTACATATTACTGGATACTGGAACAGTATTCCAGAGTGTACTTACTCCAAGCTTAACTCAGTTCTCAGATTCACAGCACCAGAAGCTAGACATTTTATGTCCTTATCCAAGTATCAAAGGGACAGACACTGTATAAAAGCTAGGGTAGACAGTATAAGGGAAAACAAACAAGTTGGAAAAAAAGAAAAAAAAAAGGAAATTACTATTGAATAGGAATAAAGTAAATTATCAGAGCTTTGCACTAAGAACCCATGTGATGTGATACTATGTACCTGTGGTTACATATGAATCTTAAGTCTCTCCAAATTCAGATAGACCCCTAATATTTAAGCAAACTCATTTGCGTACCTAGGAAATGAATTTTAAAACAAGAGTCAAGTATGGACTATTCCAGCGTTCTGTGCAGGAGGAACTAAACTATTTCTGTTGGTAAGGAAAAAGAAAAGATTGTCCAAGCTTAGCATTTCTTTGTCTAGGAAAAACTGAACAGACCTGCAGTTTCCTTGCACTCAGAATCACTCAGCTTTACTCTATGTACTCTATTGTCAAGATAATGTTATTACTGAAAACAGTAGCCATCAAGTTGCTTAAGGGGCTTGAGAAATTTTGCTGTTACCATTTTCCAAGAGTGGAGAAAAAACTTCACACAAATTAAAAAGACAGGTAAGGGTCAGTTTCATAGGCAAATATGTTTTCATAGACCATTCATTGTTGTGTCAAGTCTTCAAGAAAATGATGCTTTACAAAATGTTATATCCCTATGAAATAAAACTGAACGTTGCTTTTGTATTTACCTTAGAGCATATTTTCTTTCAGATGTTTTCCCACACAAAGTGTAAAAAGTTCTGTCTGGGTAATCTAGCAAAATATAATACAAGCAGTTATAGGGGAAAAAAATAATATAAATGAAGCAATGAGGCTTTTTCCTTCAGTGTTTTTTAGCCACTTATTATTCTGTAACATCCCTGCAAAACAGAAAACAAGAGGTGATATTACCTTTCAATAAATTTAGCTAACAAGGGTTAATTCTGGAACATCCAACTGAGGCTTCAGAGGCTTTCCAGAACAGATTTTAAATGCCTTGCCAGAGATCATAAAACCCACCAGAAATAGGGATAGTCCAGAAATACCCGCACTGTGAAACTACATCTGCTCACACACCATGCAAGGTCGTGCATGGGATGATTCCTACAATAGCCAGAGCAGCACAATTCCCAGCTGCAAAACAGTAATATTCCTAAACCCTGGGGCCCAGTGCACCAGTCTCAGCTAATCAGCAGTTTCCAGACCATGCTGGCCAGCCATATCTTGTTAAGCAGTTCATGGAGTGGGTAGGGAAAAAAAAAAAAAAAAAAAAAACACATCAAGGGAGCATGAGCAGAAAATATAAACGATCAACATAAAGGATCTTACTCTGAATCTTGAGATCTAAAATGTCTGTGTGCCACTGCCACAGGACAACATCTCTACTAGCAGTGCAAATGCTAATACAGAGCAAATCATAGAGTCATCACCATCAACCTGATATCTCACAGGAAGCTTTTGGTTTTAGGGGAATGCAGAATTCAGACTTCAACAACTTGCTAGAGAACAAGATGATAACTGACAGGCTAATATAACACAATGATGTATGTAGGAAATATAATATGCAAATAAACAACAGGATCTTAAAACATAATTTACAATCACCCCATGAGTAGAATATTAAATTGCACGCATGTTCTTCTGAACATTTACTCCTTTCAGTGGGGAATGCAGGCTATTTTGGAGCAGGGAGGTTGGTACTAACAACTTTAGACAATTTTCATTTTTAATCCTAGAAACATGCAGCCACTCACTGGCCTTCTTCAGTGCTCTTAGCATTAGCAAAGTACAACATGCATGCACGCACACAAAGAAAGCTAACTGCAAAGGGGAAGATCATTTGCTAAGAGTGGTTCACTAAAAAGAGAAGGAACAACACGGACTGCATATAAAAGCAGGGGTCAGGGTGAGCACAGCATGAAGCCACACAACTTAGGCTACCTTTTTGCTTTAATTCTCTCCTAGTTGATACTGACTTACTAGAAAAAAGATGGAAAAAAAAGAAAATTACCAGCCAGGATGGATTTATTGGAACAACACAATAGTTAGTGAGTCCAGTGGAAGGGGAGATGTAGTAACTGATTTGCATTTTGTGCTTTTTGGGATTTTGTTTGTTTTAATATAAAATTGAAAAAATATATATTTTTATATATATGCTTGTCTCTATTTTTGTTCAGTCAGTACTGCAGACTTCATGTTCTTCTGCTGTCATCAGATATGACACTGCAGAATTCCACTAAATTGTACTCTCAGATCAAGGGGCATTTTTGCTAACACAGTGGGATACAAAATAGTTTTTATTGATATCTCTAAATATTACTGCCAAATTCATTTTACTCTCTGTTTCAGTCGTATCCTTATCTCTTCTAGAAAAGACATCCACTGTCTCATACAGTGGTCAGACTAACACACTCACTTTTGTACACAGTTTGTAGATGTTTATCTTCAGCACTGAGTCCAGGATCTGGGGCATGACACTACTGCTGATCACAAAAAGAGCTTATAGTTTTTTACTGCTCTTTGGCTCCATGAATCTTCCCTGCCCCTTCCCAGCAGGCTGTAGGTTGATGTAGCACTCTATGGCTCTCAGCTTCTTTTAAAAGAAAGTGTGAGGTCAGAATTCAGCCACAGACAGAGCACTAAGAAATTAAAATAATGGATGCGAGAAGACAGATAATGGCAATGTGCAATGTAAAGGCATTGAGTTTGGAAATGTTTGGCAAAACATCACAATACAATTGCAAAGCAATTTAAGAGATCATAGTCTTCCCTACAAGAGAAATGCATCAGTTTTCATTTATCTATCAGAGCTGCCCAGATCGCAGCTTTTCAGGGCAGTACATGCCTAGCTCAGATCTGTTTCCAGAGCAATAACCATTCTTAGCTTAGTCTAGCAGAAATTTTCCATGCTGGGGAAAAGTGCACAGGGCAGGGAGTACCAGTGCCACAATGAGGCTTGGCCCTGCAACCATTTATTATCACACCACCGTCACAAACGAAAGGACTAGAATTGCAGGTGCAAGTTATCAAGCTCTCCTCACAGATAGTTAATTTATGACAAAAATGTTGGAAGGAGAGAAATACATTATCTGTGAACAGTATCAAGGGAATCTCTCTAGAAAATAAATACTATGTCTGTACCTTTTTGAATGCGAATATGTACCTTTACAGTTCATTCTGCAGAAAAAATCCCAGACATTTTATGTGAATGACTGGTTTTTGTACCTAAGACCTAGAATTGCTGTTTAGCAAAGAAAGTCATTAACCTGCTTCCAAACTGGTACTAACAACTAGCCCTTAACAGGTGTTTTCCAAAAGCAAAGACATAATATAATTGATTTAAGCTAAGCCAATTTCCATACCTGCCCCAGCATGAGACCTATGTGCAGTATCAGCAAAATATGTCAAGTGTTCAAGGAAAGGCTTTCTTATGAACTGCAGTGGAGACACAGATAAATAACATATTTCAGAGGTTAGCATTACCTCCTATATTTGCCTTTGTGCGCTTTACCTCCTATGATTTGACTTTATGCACTTCATCAAAGGCCTAAAATGAGAAAGTGCCCTCTCATCGCATAAATAAAGAACTGTCATTTCTCAGTCAAAGATCTTACAGCACTTGATGAGTATGAAGGGTTAAACCATTGAAGTACGCTAATAACGTGCTGACTGAGAAGGGCTAACAGGAGCAACATGGGAACACAACAGCTGTTACCTGTGAACATGTACTGTGTGGGCTACTTCAGAAAGGGCATAAAAGAAGGTAGAGGCGTAGAACTATGTTCTGTGGGACAATTCTGGCACTGGTCATAACAATAGACAGATACACCTTTGACATTAATAAATACACGGATAAAAAGTGAAAAGAAATCAAGCTACAGATTCATGTTAAATTGAAGTAAGGGAACTTAATTACTCTTATACGTGCTAACTTGGTTTCACACCTCCATGAACATTCCCCTTCCAGCATCCCCAAAATTCATGCCAGTATCCAAGCAATGCAGTGCTGCTTCAATATACATAATTAGCACTGGGCAGTCTATAATCACATTGCTCCGTTTTAATTAAGTATCTAACGGTTCAACTAACAGCATTTCACAGAATCCCAGAGTTGCAGGGGTTGGAAGGGACCTCAAGAGATCATCGAGTTCAAACACCCTGCTAAAGCAGGTACCCTACAACAGGTTGCAGAGGAAGGCATTCATACAGATCTTGCTGAAGTCAACTACAAGTTGTGTACCCTGAAGTTCAGGGCAGCAATTCTATTTATTGCTTTGCTTATTCCACACAAGATCCTGAACTCCAGTATCTTATGATCACTTCATTCCAATCTTCCAGAAACCATCACATAACTGACAAGCATTTCTTTGTTAATAATAACAAGGTCTAGTAGCACACCCCTCTTCTTAGACTCCTCCTCACTACTTGAATCAGAAAGTTATCATCAACACATTGCAGGAACCACCAGGACCTGATGTACCAGGCTGTGCTGCTTATCTAACAAATACCAGGATGGTAGAAGTCCCCCCCCCATGAGAATCACTGTCAGGGATCGCAAGGCTACTTCCAGCTGTCTGCAGAAGGCCTCATCCACTTCCTCCTCCTGATCAAGTGGCATGTAGTACACATCCACAACAGTGTCATCTATGTTAGCCTGTCCCTTAATTCTTACATACAAGCTCTGCTTATTCATCATTCCTCTCTAAGAGGAGCTTAATAATTTCTTGTTGCTCTCTCACATAAAGAGCAACTCCACCACCTCGTTTCACCAGCCAATTTAACAACTGCTCCTCTAATTTCTTCTTTTCACTGGTGTTTATTTTATTCTACTCATTCTCCCTTCTCTTGTCAAACATATATTACTAGAAGAGATCTAATAGCTGAAGATATTGCTTTGTAAAAGCTTTTCTAATTACTTACTCTTGCCTAAAAACTCCAGGATGTCAGCTTCTCATGTGTCAAAAGTTTTCCATGAAGCCTCACCATTTAATATGTGCACTTTGATCCATAACAGAGAATTAATAACTAACTTATAGGGCTTAATGTATTAAAATCAGGCAATTCCAACCAAGCTCTTCTACTTGTCTGTACATCTTCTTTTGTACTGGTCAGAAACATACCATATGGCTTAATGAGAAATTTTTAAGCAATATCTGTCTGAAGTGGACAGTGGGGCTTGCTACAAGCTCTAGGCACTCCCACCATTCTATATTCTCATATATTTTTCTACCAGTTGAAGCAGAGTGAAAATACTTTTCATTCAGTACTGTTGGTGTCATCTAGGTTTACTTAATACAGGTCTGTGCTTATGTTCAAAGGGACAATAATGTTGCTTTCCTCTCACATACCAAAGTACTTTAACTCAATGACTAGGTCTATTCTGAAGTATTTGGTTGAACCTCCCTGAGTGCAGACCTCAGCTAAGATACCCCTTAGCCCCAGTGCAAGAATCCAGCCTGATATGCTATCTCTAACATCAATTTCAGATCTCTCTCCTTGCTGATTATTTGGAAGACAACACTTCAGTAAATCAAGGGAATGAGACAAAACTCATTCCACTAGTTCCTCTGTCATAGACATCAGCCTGGTGCTGTAGATTGGAGGACTTGGCCTTGTCTGAATTACATTCTTCCGTTCCATTTTCTCCAGCCTCTCCTCCAAACCTTCTCACTCACTTGGTCACTTTGCATCACCTGGAGACCCTCCACAGTCTCTACAACCCATAAGGGCGAAATTATTTATTTCCATACTGATAGAAAATGATCTGGATTGCAAGTCTCTTCAGTCAAAGACCTCATCTTTTGACCAAGCAGATACAGACAATCACACGTAGCTATACTGGTGCTTTCAGTTACCTCTGAATCACACTTCCCATGCTTTTCCAAATCCCGTGATTAACTTCTAACATTCACATCCTCTTTATCACTTTATGTACAAAGACCTCAAAGCTCTTCAATGTTAGTAAACCCCCTAATAACCAGCAAGGGAGAAAAGTATCTGTGTCTTTAGTTTACAGATGGAAAATATAAAACATTCAGAGGTCAAGGGACATGCCTATGGTAGTGCAAAAGCTCAAAAGAAAACCAGGCCTAATCACTTCCTAATTTTCAGCTATATAAACACATGGAATATGTGTTGTGCCAGGTGTAGGTCAGAAATTCTGCATGATTAAGATACAAAAACTACAACCCTGAAAGTTTATCATCTCATTTGAAAGAGGATCACTGCAAAGCAGCTAATTCATGACTTAACTCACAATCCCTAAGAGGTGATTTTCTGAAATAGTACTAAATTGTGCCATTGCTGTTTTACAGGTTTCATAACAACAAGATGAGCTTCTGCTAATAGGGACAAGAGACTGTTTCTGAGCAACTGCTCTTCATCGGAAAATATCTCTAAAGTCATATGAAAGAGAATCAACGGAAAGTATCAACAAAAACATAATATTGCCTCCAAAAAAACACTGCTCCTCAGAAACAACAATAATTATTAAAATACTTCCCACAACAATTACAAATATTATGGTATTCACAATCAATCTTTTCAATGTGCTCGGCACGTTAAAAGAAGGCAGGATTGACCAAGTATTCATGACCACAGAAAGCTGCAAGAACACAGATAAATAGTCTTCACAGGAGAACTGCCCAGTTAAAATCAGAACGTTTGCATTTTCTACAAGACTGTGGTTTCACATTGTGGAGAATTATTATTCTGCATATATACCACCAGAATACCATATGGAAACCTGCTGCTGCAGATGGAAGAGATCATGTAAGGGCTCTTGTAAGATTTCAGTAATTCGGGAGTTACATTATAAGCCACAGTCTCCAACTCCTACACATAATTTTACCTCTAAGACTACATGGAACCAAAGGAAAAATCTGACCAATGTGACTTTTCATCTTATCTCTGTATCTGAAGTAAAGCAAGCAAGAAATCTAGTTCAATATTCCCTTTTCGAGGCATGAGTAATCACTGTATCAGTAATCTTCACAGTTTTCTCACAAAAAATAAAAAATAAGAAATAAAAACACCACCACCTTTTCCCAATAAACAGATAAAAACATAAGAATGTAAACCCACTTTTCCTTCTTTGTGGGGAGCTACAGCCTCACTAGTAACAAAGGTAAAGCAGCCATCTCCATTACAAGCGCTACAGGTACAGAATCTGACGTGCAAATTTTACCAGCATTTATATATTTATAATCTGTATTGACAGCAGCACATGGAGGCAAAGGCAATGACGCACTCTTAACTTCAAATTAAAGGTTTCTTATACTTTTTAGCTTCGCAAACAATGGCTCAGTCAAGCTTCAGGGAAGGCACAAATGAAGACTCTTGAAGATACAAGATACACTAGTGACATTTTAAAAGACAAACACAAAGTACTAACCAAAAGAAGCTAATTTAATAAAATAAGGGTTAGGCAGTGAGTGTTTGTCTTGGAGGATTTTTTTTTTTTTAAAGAGCAGCCTTCTCTTTACTCTTTTTGCAGGCTTAGCTACATCTTTACTGGATAATTGTCCAGTTACTACCCTTATTAAAAAATATTATGAATATTTCACACCAGTAGTTCCAGTCTTTGTAGCAATACAATGCCATGTACTATGCTATTCTTCTACAAAACGTTCCATAAATATTAAAGAACAGAACACAGTACTGCAGTCTACCTTGAATAAAGGTAGATCACAGCTATCCCAGCCTAAGAACTTCATTTTGCATTCCCAATGAAGAATGCAAGCTATCTGCTTGCATCCTTCTTTTTCTAAGGTGTCTTAGAAACTAGACAATGACCAGAAAATGACAACTACAAGTGTCATTTTCCTTGCGTTTCTATTGCTTATTTGTCATCTAATTAATAAGCAAAGCTTCTTTTAAAATCTAAGCATCATAGTGAATACCACACCCATGAAAACTGGCCTTTCACTTTCCAGGGTGTCTTTGATATTCAAGGAAGGACTGGATACCCAATGTAGAATCTTCCTCTAAAAATGTATATATTAAAATATTTTTCTTAAACTCAGGGAGAACTGCATTAGACTACATTTAAAAGCTTTAAAAATAGACCTTTGCAAAAATCATTAAAATATATGGTCTTTTAAAAGCTTATTTTAAATCATTTTCTAATATGGTAGGCCTATTTATTAGCTTCAGAAGAAAGTGAAGAGGGAACAGACAGTGTAAGAAATCCAGATTTTTCAGTTTAACAGTTGTTTCTAACATTATTATTTCAAGCCAGCAATGCTATTAAGAGGTTACTCTTCATGAATAACACTTTATATTATCTGCAATACACTTCAGCTTAATTCTCAGCAGCTGCATTTCCAATGCCTACAGTAGGGGTTAGTTTGCATGCTTCTTCTATCTGCATTAGAATGGAGACACACATGATTTCCAGGTGGAGGAATGGAGAGAGAAACTGTGATGTTGTTCAAGTTGGGTCTGTGTTTAGTATCAACCTGAAAAACTGCCTGTAACTACAAAACTGTATTTTCTGGAATACAGGCAATAAAAAAAAGCAGTATACTATGTTCTGGCTACTACAGGACATCTGGACCCTGTCAGTGAAGTTGTGTTAAGTTAGAGAAATTATACATCTGAGACGATGTAGTAATCCTACAAGAAGGAGCACTTCCGTTACTTAATGCAACAGTACTGTACACAGAATAGATGAGCTGAAAGAATTGCCAAAACTTAATCTTAAACTTGCTCCCTTTCCATTCAGTCAGCTGATGTTTGCACATTGCTTAATTCAAACAGCCATACGATGAACAGTCAGCTATACTAACAAAGGTATCGTTAATCATCTTCAAGTTGAAATTTAAAAGATCATCCCACCTGGATTACTGTGGTGGGAGAACTCAAAGCATTTCCATAACTCTAAAAAACTATAGATTCCTCTTAACTGACAAGCAACTTCTACATTTGAAGAATACAAATGTTTATTTAAACAATGCTGTACTATATACAGTTTTACAAAATGTTTCTACTGAGAATTACAGGTGAGGCACAACACTGGCAGAAGTTTCCAAGATCCTAATCCCAGACACTAGACCTCTTTTACAGCTCCCTCAGTGCCATACATATTGAAACATTATTCTGTACATCTCAAAGCATGAATAAAGCTGAACCATCTCAATAACATTATGACAATATCAAACTCCTATTCATGACAGCATAGGGCTGTATTACAGGAAGTACTGTTATAGACTTTCTAAAAGTCTATATGAAATATACATTATTTTGAACATAGCCACATCCTTTTTCTAATATGGGAATTATTATAAATGGTGCAGAATACATTTATTTTTCAGTGATTTTTTTTTTTAACCCTACTCTCTTTTCTGTAAGTCATAAGCCTCTACACTATGAAATACAGAGTCATATTAGTTTAAGAGTTAGGTAGTTTTTAGGTAGTTGATGTCATAATTCTTACACTGCAGGTCATCGCTCATGTTAAATTTGGGGGCATGAATTTTTTTCTTCTGGAGGAGAACGCCAAATATCATCTTTAGATTATTTATTCTGCCTTCAATAATTAAATGGAAGTACTCTCAGTATCAGCCTCCTAGCTTTATTCATTCTTTTCTCTTCACATTATTCTTGCAGTTCATTTTGCATTCTTTCTTCACAGAATATGCCTTTGAGGTCTTCATTCTTCATTGTATCAGTGGGAAACAAATATACTGGTACACTGTCTCTTCATTCTCTCCACCTTTCCCTGGCAAAGGGTAACATAGTATCATATACCATAAATCTATTTTTCATACAATGCCTTCTCATTTTCCCACCACTGTAAACAGACTAGACCTGAGACATTCACCATCTGGCCATTTCAATCCCTGCAAGACTTGAATGGTCATGTAATGACATCTCAGTTGTTCCGTGACATTTTGGAGGACTCCTTTTAAGTTCAAACAATTCCCCGGTTAAACTACTGTTTTTCTCCATAAGTAACACAAGCAATATGTCTCCTCTTCTAAGGACAGAATACCACAAATTTCTTTACAACACTGGTTTACTTTATGGGAATGCCCAACCTCAAGGCCTGGCACCTTCTATCATTCACATGTCACATGCCATATTAAGGAGTGCAGGCAGTGAACAAGTGGACATAAAACCAGGAGAGACTTTCCTGAGGCTCTCTCAGTAAATCCACCCCTCCAAAAGTTACTTCCAACAGTAAAGAACAAAGCAGCAAGATGATGCATCTATCTGTGATTTTTAAGAGATCTATTTACGTCAGAGTACTTGAGTGCTGTATTGTTGGTTTGGAGAAGACAAACACTTATTTATGACAACAAAACAACTTTTTCCATCTCATCTTCTCCTACAGCATCATCAAGATGATCTCACAGAAAAGTTAGTCAGACACCTATAATTATTTCTTGTTATTGCAAAAGCTGCACATTCTGCTCGTGGAGTGTCTCTTTTCTATTATCTTTACCTGTACTTTGAATTTTTGCTTTCTCCTCCCTCTCTGTCCCACCACTCTGGTCAACAGTGATGTTTCTGAGTTTCTGTTTTCATCACTTCTGAGCATCCTTTTCCTGGAAGATTATCCTATTTTCCTGCCATTACATTTTTTCACTTTCAGGATAGAAGCAGGGAAAAAAATAATAATAATTCTTTCTTCAATTGCTTTAGTTTTAAGCAGACCTGAAAACTTAAGCTCTTAACTGAGCCTTACGAGCCATTCACCCTTAGGAAATAATAATTTTAGTTTGCATGTTCTAAGACAGGACAGGGGATAACAGTTTTAAACTAAAAGAGGAGAGAGTTATGTTAGATATTAAGAGGGAATTTTACTCAGAGGGTGGTAAGGTACTGCAACAAGTTGACCAGAGAGGCTGTGAATGACCCATCTCTGGAAGTGTTCAAAGACAGGTAGAATGGGACCAGGGGCAGCCTGATCTAGTAGACAACAACCCTTCCCCTGTCAGGGGGCTGGCAACAGACGATCATTAAGGTACCCCTCCAACCTAAGCCATAACGTAAGTGCGTAGAAAGATTCTTCAGTTATGGAAACTACCAAAGGGACGCTGTAGCCTCCAAGTCAGGAGGCAGACCAATGTCAACAGTGTACAAATAAAATAATGTTGGAAACTCAGAAGCTAAGGTGGATATCAAGCTGAAAGTCACATTAAAAACACTGTCGAAGGACAAAAAAAATGCGGTGTCAGACATGCCCAGGAAGGTGTTTTGCAGAAGAATGGGAAAGTCAGTCAAGAGTCAGGCTCCAAAAGAGAAGGAAGAGAGCCAGAGTAGAGAACAAAACATGTAAGTAGATACCAGAACAAAGGAGGAAGGAAGAGATAATTCCCTGCTCACATATACAAATAATTATCAGCCCAAAGTAGCTGATGGGTTAAATCTTGCATCCATTTGGACAAAGCACATCACCCAGCAGGCCAGTTCAATGGTGGCTGTGCTTGTCAGACTCCTTGTTCACCATGCTGGAACCCAGATGATGACACAAGAGTTTGGTTCTCCATCTGAAATGGAGCAGACCAGTAACGACTTTTAAGCAAATCACATGACTTTCAGAGCATCTGGGGAAATGCAAGTGCTTGTGACTGCATTTTTACTGAGCATTTCTTCACTTCACAATGGAGATGTAACAAAGTCAAGTCATAAAACAAAGTACTGAAAAAAGAGTTGCTGTAGGATATAAAATCCAAACAGCAGTAAACAATGTTTGAGACCCTTCTGTAAGTAGCACGTGAATTACCCATTACACAGCCCTGAAAAAAAATGCAATTGTCAACAAAACTTTAATACTCCATCAACAAATGACATTTATTTACAGCAGCCCGTACAGCAAGATTTAAATTCTTAGTGCATTACATTCATGGTTTCAGTAATTGGAGAGCACAGAAAAGTCAGAATAAAAGTCTGCTGACTTTGATTATAGTGGACAAAAGGAGATTTCAGAACTCAAACTGCTCCAGGGATTTTACCCGGAGTGCTGGGAAGAATGGCATCTGAGACAGTGGGATGAGATGCAGTTCTGCTCTCTAGAACTCAGGTAACTATTTGTTCTGTTTGAGGCATTGCCATAACTCATAGACTCCCTGCCCTGTGAGACCTGAATCTTTGCAGAAAGCATAAGCACATTTCTCAGGGCTTTTATGATGGCTGTCTCAATGAAATTACTCCATTTAGAGTCTCTAGTCCTCCTGGAAGTGAATACTGTGAGTATGAACTGCATGTATGCATGATTACATCTACATTTATATTCACATTATACACTGATGAACACAAATGGTTCACATACACGGTTTTGGTAGAGTGGCTCATGCTGCAAACACAGGGTAACCTCAAGAATTATTTAGCCAGTCTCTCAGTCTAAAGCAGAATAGTCTGTTCCTTATAACAACACACAGGACAAAATAATCTCTGTACTACAGATTTACAAAGGATAACACTAAGAGTAAGGAGATCACAACACCCTCCAGGGATACACCTGGAATTGAAAAAAATAATACTTTTCAGTGGTGTTTTAAAATTGCATTCCCAGCTTCAATCAAGTGCATCTGGATGTAACACAGGAACTCAAGCAACAAAGTGCTAAGGAACGTTTTACATAACAGTCACAGCATGAAGAGACTTGCTAAGAACTCTGCCAGCAGGACACGAGAAAGAACTGAGTAATGGTAAATGAAAGAAAAAAAAAAAAAAAAGTAACAAAAAGAAAGGTGAACATAATGTAATGGAAATCTTGTCTGACTATAAAAGCTGAAGAGATTAAAGGCAAAAGGAACTTTGTGCATTTTCCATCTTCTTGTTTTTGGCCACAGATGCACTGGTGTATCTCTGCAAATGTCAGCAAGTCAGAAAGCAAATCAAAAGAAACAGCTCTGACCTGGGCAGTGTGCTTTTGAGAAGGAACAGATTTGCCAAAGGTGAAATGTGGCACATCAGGTCATGTAGATAATGAAGGGCAGCAGGTGAGAAGGATGATTAATTATATCAGCTTCTACATGAGAAAGCTGAAGAAAGAGATGGGTCTGTTTGCTGGAGCTCTCATTAGCAATCATTCATATAGCAGCACTTTGGACCTCAGCTTTGACTCCATCTTTACCAAACAGAATGAGTTTGTTGGATGTAAGATTTCAAGGAGCTAGTCTCAAAATTTGACCTGTGGATTACCAAGATCTTTCCCCTAAACATTTCTAGAAAGATTGCTATTTTTCCAGAGAAATAGAGAACATTGTGAAGTTAGAAAAAAATGCCTAAGTGCCTTGACTTGTGAACTACACCTAAAAATATTTATTTATATTTTAAGATTATTTTTCAAAAATTTATTTTGATATCCAAGAAGTTTTATCTTAAAACTGTAAAAAGCAAGTTATATTCATTCAGAAACATAACAATACACGTTTTTGCAAAGTTCTTGGTTGTTGTTATTTGCTTGGTTTGGCTTCTGTGTTGTTCTTTTATGAGGTTAAAAAAAGGAAACAAGTTGACAAAAGGCCTTGGATAGCACATTTCTAATGGAAGCTCCAGAGAGATGTGAAGTAGTCTAATCACTCTGATGAATAAATAAAGGGTTCAAAAGAGCAAGTTGAAAAAACAGGCATCCAAATGAACAGCCATGATCTCTGTCATTTATTTTTTACCGATTCAAAATCTTTGCTTTTAGTATGAAACAACAATAGTATGGATGTCTAAGAAAGAAAATCTTGTTAACTTGTGAGAAAGACTGAATTAACCCTGGAATGCCTTTGCTTTTCCTCCTTGGACATTCAGAGATCAAATTTTACATTTATTCATGTGAACAATATTCAAAACCCTAAAGAAATTGAAAAGGCAGTATCTGGCTTATTTATGCTAATAAACAAAACTCCAACAGCTAAAGAGTAAAAACAATAATACAAAATATTTTTAATTACAAATACATTTAGAATTCATTTAGAAACTGGACATTGCTATTCGTGTTACTGAAACAAGTTATCCACTGGTTAATTACCACTTAGGAACACTTTGACAACAGGACACAAAAGAGGACGGGTCAAGCTCAATAACAATTAAGCCCCAGCATTAAATTTTGGCTGTCCTTGGGCTAGGTAGACTATTGGATGGTCTCCAAAAAATTACATTATTTTCTCTTGAAGTTTTGTATTATTTTGCTGCTCTGTTTCACCCAAAGCACAAGTGAAATACTGAAAAAACAAAACACACTGAAAAAAAACCCACAAATGATGCTATTTGCTCTTCTGTATCAAAGCCATTCAGAGATACAAAAAAAAAAAAAAAAAAAAA
>VXAB01006665.1:472864-500902 GCA_013399175.1 Odontophorus gujanensis | reverse complement strand
AAAAAAAAAAACAACACCTTTTTCCCATTATCATCTCATCTAAGCAATTTCATCCAGCATCAGTTGGAGTTGTGACTTCCCCAAGTATTCCATTTGCAATAAATATAGCAGAAACACCAGTTAACATCATTAAACACAGTAAAATTATTGCTTAGATTGAAAGTTAATACAAAACCTCTTCACTGGGAAGGAAGCTGTGCTTTTATGTGGTGGTTTCTGATTCCACAATTCCCATCACACAACAATTTTTCCTGATCAAATTCTTTGCAACATAATTGGAAGGTGAAGAAATATGTGAAAATTATATATTAATTGAAAGGCACTTTCAAAGGCATTTAATGCTAATGAGTCCAAGAAGATAAACTACAGCCAGCTCTGGACGTAAAATAGCATGACACTGAACCCTTTGCTAAGTACGGTAATTTTCAGGAAGGTCACACCTGAAAATGCCACCTCAGTAATACTATTTTGCTAAGTTGAACAAGGTTAGGTAAAGGGGAAATAGTTGTTAACCACCATAGTTGGTTGTTAAGCACTATCCACACCAACATGAAGAGATGGATGCAAAATAGTTCAACTCAGGAAATACTGAAGACAACACCATTACATATGGAAACTTGCAATGCAGGGATACCTCTAGGTAAAAACATGTTTAAAAACATGATTGATTCAATAGGTTAAATTTTGAGCTCATTATCTGAAATCACTTGCATACTCCTAATTCCTAGCCTAAAATCTATTATATTCCAGAATCATGTGAATGGATACTCTAGAGGTAAAATACAGGGAGATTTTTCCTTCACTCAATGCAACCAGTAGACCAAAACCTTCCCACAGCACTCAAGAAATTCTCAAGACTGGCATTACAATACCTGTTCAGCATCTCCATTCGAGCAGTGACTTCATACTCATGAGAACAGTACTTTATAAGCTATCTGTTCAACCTTTTGAAACTTTGACAGACTCAAAAAAAATCCTTTGTAGTGAAAGGAAACTTTATTAAAATTAACCCTATAGAACACCATCTCCTATTGCTGTTACGCACTTCCCTAACTAGGGGGGAACAGATACGAAATTTCTGGAGTGCTGAGAAATAGGTTATACTCATATTCCTCAGCACCTCCATAAAAGGAACTATGACTTTAGTTACCTTTGAGTTTAAATTTTCATATCCTATGTCACATTCTTATTCTCTCCAATCATTGCATTAGGAAATGTTGGGCTTGACTTTTCCTACTAGGAATATTTATGGCCGAGTGCTGGTTAGGACAGTGGAAAGCACAGACTTCACTTTTCACTCCTCACCCTCCACAAGAACTTTCCTCTGTCTTTGTATATGGGCTTCTACAAAGCAAGCAATGCAAGATACTTCTTATAATCAGGACTGAAAATCTTCTCCATTCTTTTAGTCCAAAAGAAACCTGTACATGTCATCGCAGAGGTTGATTACTGAAATCACTATAAAGATTAAGAAATGGGTTATGTCCAGTAGTTAACAGACAAGACTCTCTATTAATGCAGATTAATGGTCTAATAAACAATTTGTTGATATAAAGAATTGACCAACTGTGAGAAAATAAGCTATATGCAGTGAACAATGTCAGAAAGGCAGTATGCCCAGAAATCTGACAGTATTGCTATTCGTATTTCCGAAGCCTGTAGTAAGTGGTTGCTTCTAATGATGAATCACTGTTAGTCTTTTACCCCATGTAACAACAGAGAAGGACTCTATGATAAACTAAATAAAAATAGTGTCTCAAAGTAAAACAAACGTTCTGTCTATAACAACCTAACCCCCAGGAGATTTGCTAGCTTCATAGAAGAGTTAGCATTTTCACAGAGATCAGCAATCTCTACATACTAACATAGGGCAGAAACAAGACTTCTGGGGTTCAGTTCTTCACTGAATGTCCACAAAGGTTGAAACATAATATGAACTCCTAAATTATGGGGGGTGTAATCACAAATATTTGCGTGAAGAATTCCCCAATCATTCTCATGTAGGAGAAAGATTGCCCAGCTTGCCACTGAAAATTAACAAAATGTGCTTCAACAGAACTTCATGGTGTTAAGCTTCCATCCCCTTTCCACAACTTTGTTGTACTCCTATTTGAAATTTAATTCAATTGATGAAATAATGTTCAAATTTTCTTTTATTGTTTTATCACTTTTCTATACTTTATGACAGTGCAGCTTTTCAGAGAAGTCTTGAAATGCTTCCGAGAAGGAAAAAAGAAGGAATAAACAAACAACAAAAAAAAACATTCTGTTGTTCACTTCCACTAACAAGAAGTAGAAGACACTGACAATAGGGAAGAAGTAGTTGAATGTCACTAATTTAACATCTCTAGTTTTAAAAACTAAATGAAAGACATGGATGGGAGAAGAAAGTTAAATATGTGAGGAAAATCTTGCAAATACACATGAAAGACTAGTCTCAATAGTTGATATTACAGAGACAGTAGAGGTGCAGGCTACTGTTGAAAAAAAGATAGGATTAAAAAAAGGTGAAATCAGGTAGCTCTGACAGTATCAAATGTAGGCAAAGGCCTTCATAATTTAAGAATGTTGCCTTATTTACATAAGAGCATAATCATCCTTTTTGATATTAAGAAAACAAGTGTTATTCCCATTGCTACAGTAGGAATTAATTTCTCTGTGGTATGGAATGAATTATCATTCCATATTTTTAATGAAATTTGAATGTAAAAATCAATTTGAACTAACTTTTACCTTCTTGTAAATGGTCCAGAAACAATTTGTCTTTCATACACATCCATTTGATTCCAGGTAAGAATATACTATTTCTTTTAGAGTATGCTTGTCCATACTGAAAGCAGCAAAACTTGCAGAGTAAAGTTTTAGGTATGTTTGTCACATTTTTGGTGTGTGCATGGGAAAGTTCGATAGACTGATAATATTATAAACAAATGCAAGGAGGGAAAGACCTTAGAATCTTCCCCAGGTTACCCTGCAATACATTAACGTCTTCCTGCATCCCCTGTAATAAGTATTTACACAGTCAGTGAATGCTAGAAGATTTCGTAGTTTAAAAATATGAAGTAGGCCAAAAGTGAAGAAAAATTGTTTCTCATCATATTTTGGAGCTCAGTTAATGCTACAAGATTCCCTACATTGCCAATGATTGCTCAAAAACCTTCTCAGAGTTAGCCATGCTAACTTTACAAACAGAATGTGAAGTGTGAAAAGGCTGGACAAATCATCCCAGTTCACAAGAGAATTGGCAGAGGTAGCAGTAAATAAATCCTGGTATAACAAGACCAGTTCCTTAAAGTGTCTGAGAAATATCTCCCTCTTGGGAGTAAAGTATCTTTCACATTTATTAAAGTGTACCAGCAAGATTTTGTAAGCACTGAAATACTCACATATATCGTGATTAAGCATCCCCCATAAGAAATATTGTATATACAAATAATGGAAGATGCTAAAACAGATTGTGCTTGAAACTGACTTCAGAAAGACATTTTTTTAAATATGTTGCCTTTGTTTTTCTTTGTAGCAGAACCACCTTAGAAAGACTATGTACATCTTTAGCTTAATTGCTCATCATAACTCAATACAACAGCAGGGAATGTAGGCCAAGGACACTAGCAATACTGCTAAAGACCAGGCTTCTACCAGAATGAGAAGAGAGACATCTCTTAGTGATACCCAGAAAAGTACAGGACAGAAAACAGGCAAAAAGAATTTGTTCTATTTATACATATAGAAGTGACTGCAAATAACTACTCACAAAAAAAGGAGTGTTGTTTCTTAATACAAATAAGGATAAGACTTGGGACCAACAGTCACCTACAGGCTGCAGCATCCCATAAATTCCTGTGATGTGGACATTTAAGGTGATCATAAGAACACCTTTGCTTTTGTGCACCAAAGCAGCACAATGCTCTGCCTCTGTAGCTAGTCAGATTACAGATAGCCTCTGTAGCTTATCCAAGAGGAGTAGAGAGATGATCCTAAAGATCAAACTGCATAGAGTCCTGAACTGGTTCATTACAAATTCCAACCATCTCATGTACTTCTGTCATTTAATTCTAGGCTTTAAGCTCTTCTCATGTCATTCTGGAGCTAGACAGATCACTTCTAATGAGACAGTGGAAGTGCACAGGTCTCTGCATATTAAGGAATGGGTTGTAGTAGAAACCTATATATTTAAAGAAATTAATGCAATTGCACACTCAGAATAGGTGAAAGACTTCAGCAGGAAACATTGCTTCCCATATGTTATAAGGTCTAAGCATTTCAAGAAAATTCAGATTCTCACGTTAACAAAACTTAGTGTTTAACTTTAGCATAGGAATGTAGCCCTGCTTTTCAGAAATATCTGGTGGTATTAGTTTGCTTACTAACTTATAACTATAGGTTTCCTCAGCTTTGCATTTTTAAAGTAAGTTCAGCAATATTCTGTGTTTGAATTGTATTTTGCTTTGTTCTGAATGCCAATGCATTTCTAGGCATTAATCCTGCCACTTTACTCTGTACATGTTTGTTCATTCAGTTGGCTTGCTGTATAATGAGGCTGTTGGAGTTGAGGTTTTTGGGTGTTCTTTTTAGCATCATTAGGTTTTACGACTTCTAAAAGATCCACATAGCAAACCATTTGTTTTGATACTAAGATGCACAGAATGATATCTATACCAAGTAATACTGCCCCCAGAAGTGACCATGAGGATAATATGGAGAAATTTCAACGAAAGCAATGTATTTTCGCAGTGCTGACCTTTCTATCACGTTTTGTCTTCCTAAAAACAAGTTTCTGCCCCCTAGTTAAGCACAGCAAGAATAAGTGAATGTACCACATTCACATGGTCACAAGCCCACTGAAAAAGTCAACTTTGAAAAAAACAAAAACACTTTGTCTCCAAACACTAAGTACTCTCCTGAAGAAAGAAGAATCAACCCAAGATTACAGTAAAAGAAAAAGCAGAGATGAGAGTAAAAAATTGTTCACAAAAAGCAGTCATGGGACACAATTTTTAAGCCTGCATAGCAAAGGTAAACTTTAGCAGGTATATAAGAAACCTCCCTCAGCAGCTGGAGGATAATGATCCAACATCACAGACACAAATAAGCTGCTTCATAGGACTCCGCAGATTTGCTCTGCTCCTGGCATGTAAGACTTCCCCCGGGCATCCGGGATACATCTGTGATCTGTATGTGGAGTCAGGTGAGGGTGGAAAGGACAGAGCCTTAAACAGCAGCACAGAGTGCACTCTAGCAATTGCAAGGATGGCATTCTCACCCACAGAGTATGGAATGAAATACCACAGCTTTCTTACTCCACAGGTATTAATGTATCTGTCCAGCATAGCACAGAGCTAATTATCTGTTACGTAGCATCAAAGATGAAGAACAAGAGAAGCCACAGGAGCTGTAAGCAAATACGTGAGATTTGGATGCATAAGCATCCAAAACAAAATGTAAAGAACAAACAACATATAGAATTCACACAGTGCATCCCACTGGCTGATCTAGATCTAAACGAATAAGGTCAGCTCATAAAGATGCAGAAAGGGCATGCAAAGAGTGTTGTAGACAGCAAACCCAAAGAACATTGACATGGGAGCAAAGAGGCCTCAATAAAATATTTTTCAAGGATGTTAATGAGTGTTTAAAAAGAAACGTGTACGTTTTTAATAGTTCTTATTAAAAAAACCTACTGTGGTCAGCTTTCTTTTAAATTATGAGGAAGGAACCAATCATGGGTGGCACTGCTTGTATTTTTCTAAAAATGCAGAATACTTGGATACTGAGAGCCTACCAGGGTTAAGGCTTCTCGTCCCCTCTGGATCTAGAGTTTATGTAGGTTGCTGTGAATTGTACTGGGTCAAGTCAGGTTTGCTCCCTATATCTTCATGGACTAAAAGCCTATCAGAGCTGTGGAGGACTGTATTCACTAAGCCCCGTGGTACATTCCTACACTGTCTCTAAGCACAGAGTTTCTTAAGTACAAATCAAACATTTACAATGACTGCATAGACAATATTTTTGAAAAAAATAGAAAAGAGACAAAAGTTGGACATCAGACTAAATACACGAATTTACCTATATATCACCAGTATAGCTTCTTTCATATTTCTAACAATTCTGAGTTCCATAATCAAGGTCAGGGTTAATGCAAGTCAGAGAGATGTAATAGAAATCTGGAGATTCCTTTGGAAGTTTTTTTTTTTTTTAATGTCAGAATGTTCTATTTATCATATCCCGAAATCTCATAAATAATTGTATACACAGTACTGTACACCCCTAAAGGGAAATTCAGCTGTCATAAAAAAATTACCAAAAAAACCCAAACCTCCTCATGTTCAGAAAACCAACCAATCTGTATACACACTTTCTCTCCATAAAAATCTCTCCGGCACTTTCTAATTTGTCTTAATTACACAGTTCTGTCTATTCAGGGAAAAAAAAAAGGCCTTGCACATTATGAAATACAAATAAAAATAGCCACACAGAAATCTCTTTTCCCCCTAGACAGAGCTTTACAAATACTTGCCAGCAGGTTAAAAATACTTCCTAGAAAAACAATTAAAAGTAACGCCACAAATAGTTATGAGTTCTGTTTTCCGCATCATAAGCATTTTTTGCATGGATAAATATACTTTAAAATGTTATTCTGCATTCTCTCTTCTTTGCACTCTCAATTCTGCAATATTCTCTTCTTAACACTCTTCATACATTGTGCCAACATGTCAAGCCCTTACAAAAAAAAGACATGTTTCCATGAAGGGTCAAACCATCATGTCAGTATTTCCTTCTCTTCAGTGATTCTTCTTATCATCAGTCTTTGAAATGGCTCAACCACTGCAGTTAGAAAATTACCCAAGTCCAAACAACCGTCATAGTGGTTCTAGCAAGCCACAACAGCAAAACATTAGAGGCCTAGTCTCTCCACCAAATGCCAGGGCTGCCCTGAAAAACATTCCTCTCCAACCCACCTTCATTAGCTCAGCACCGGTTGCAGGTGCTTCTATCAGACAGGGACATAGAACTGTACCACACAAAAAAAACTCAGTAACTATTTATTTTAAATGGAAAAATAATAATAATTAAATTTAATATTCAAATGGATAGACTTCCTTCAAGTATAAACCAGTAATATAAAAAAAACTAATCTTAAAGATGTACCATTAATGTAACCATCCCATCCATCATGTTCTTCATAATTTCCCCTCCACTGATCAGCAGTGTTATTAATAATCACATTTAATTTTCATGTACTACTTTTATGAGGCAAGCACATACAATTACATCAGGTTGCTAAACATGATTAGATCCATTTTAAGGCTGGAAAAACAGAAGCACTGAAAAGCAATGCAATGCTTGTCACAGTGCAAGATCTTACTGGAATGACCGGAATGACTGGAATCTAGCTTATTTTTTCACACCATCATCCAACATAACAAGACAGAAGAAAAATACCACCAGTGTAAGGAACAGGAAGAATTTAGTCTTACTTCAGCCATATCTTAATAACAGTAGAAATGGAAAAGCAGTGCATTAGGGAGAGTGGCAAACTGTGTCTGACAAAATGAATGTCAGGTACTAGGCACTGCAAATTGAAATGCTCCCAGATACCCAATTCTTCTATTAAAGCTCACTGATGTATTGTTATAAAGTACATATAATTAATTACCCTTCTAATTGTGCAACCAACTCCAAAAATTCTACACCAGGATTCAAAATCAGAGGAAAACAGTTTTTGTCAGTCATTTTTCAATACTGTGGAGACAACATATGAGATAGATTGGTAAGAGATTCACAGCTTTAAAAGACTAATTTTCATGCATATAGGGGAAAAAAAAAAAAAGATGGAAGATCCTTTGATCACCCATGTTGGGTGATGATTTTCCACAGAGCATAGGTAGTGAAATTCTTTAGCTAATTATCTCCCCGTGAGATCACGGGAACCCTTTTCCTTTGAAACTATTAGTAAGTGTTCCTGCTCCTAACATTATTCCTCCACCCTCCTACTTTCTCATCAATGTGAATAGCAAAGAGCTAAAAGCCTTTACTTTAGTACTAGTTAGGTAACCATACTCCACATGAATTTAGTATTTATTACTTCATTTATGTGAAACTGGTTTGCAATTTAGAGGCTGTGAAGCCTGACTTACCAAATGGTGGTGAATCCAGGGAACTAACTGCAGAACTGACATATAGCCTGCTCTACACACTAATATTAGTAACATAAACCTGTCTCATATACCCACCACATACTGACGACGTCGGCTCTGTAATGGGACAAAAAACACAGACCATGTATCATTTTGAGCTCCCTCAGTTCTGTGTTGTGATTTCCATGATTTAACTGACGTTCATTTTTACACAGACTGATGAAACAACTTGCATGTGTAATGCTTTATAGTCAACCAAATGCTACATCCTCATATAGGAAAACCTTAGGAGGCAGACGATTGGCTTCAGTGCTGAGAGTAGTATAAATGCCAGAATGAAGCATGAATAAATGCATGGTCCCCTTACACTCTAGGTAGTAGTATTAATTTATCCAGTCTTTATAGACTTTACCCTGAAAACACCTACATTCAAGTTAATTGTTTCAGCTCCCTCTATAATTAGTGGAGATAATATGCCTGTAAATTCATCCAATGCATTTCAGGTGTGTTTGAACAATACTACCCCACTGAAAACTTTCAGGGGCTCTCACGCATGGAACAGAGAGGAGAATTGAATGATACTGGGAGATAGACAAATTTACTGGAGGAGACTGAGAGTTAGTGCAGTAAAGCCCTCCACTATCATACGGTACAGCTGCATCTGTCCACTCCTCTAACATGGTCAAATTGAAGCTATATATATCCAGGAGAACCACAGAATATATAATCAAAGGGATCGTGTGCAGTGTTACATCCCATAAAGAAGCTGTTTTAGTGCAGACTACTACTTCTGATAGGCATCACTAGCACCGCCACCACCACCCCAAGAACAGAGCAGAGATCATGTGTTTAAAATCAACAGAACATAACTGAAATCACCAAGCTACATACTAGTTTATTTGTGGTAAGAGTAGACTTTTAAACATGACATTTGAAAGAAGATGTTTTAAGATCACTCATTATAAAAAATGTACCACCTCAGGAATACATGTGAATACATTCCCCAGTTCACCCACAGCCAATAGTTCCCATTCTGTTAAAGAATAAAGCTCTTCTAAGCCCATTAGTAAACAACTAACTTTTTTGATCTGTTATTTTGATTCTAGAACAAAGAGTTTGAGCAGAATAACAAATTAGTGTACCTATATTAGACATACTGCTGCCTTGAATATTTTTCATCTTCCAGATCTGTTTAAGATATCCAGCATCATTTGCATACTTCTTGAACAATCATAGAAAGACCAAGACTGTGCAGAGGGGCTAAGAAATGTCATGCAGAAACTAGAAATTAATGCAGCAAGGCTCATAATCTTTGGTCCTATCATTTCAAGCATATTTTTTATTTCATTTATCCTTAGTCTTAGCAGAGTGCATTTTCCCTTCTTTTTTTTTATTTTTTTCTCCAAGATTTCTTTGAATATCTCATGTTTTCTCAAAAAATATTCTTATAGGTAAAATGCCTTAATCCATACACTAGGAACCAACAGACAACAAAAACTACAGAGCTCTTAATACATTCAGCTCAGAAGTACTGGCATTAGTACAGGCACAGACTGCAGGAGCCATGAGTAACTGGACTCTAGCAGCAATCGTTTCTAACAGCAGAAACATACTTAGCACTGTAGCTCACTACTTTAATCCTTTGCACCGAATATTATATCTACTACAGATAAAGGATGGTATCCTTCATTAACAGTCCGAAGATAGAAAGCCCTTTAACTTCCCATTACTCTGAACAGTTGTATCACTAAAATTAAGAGTCACTTAAAGGGTTCAGTACCTTTTTGTTGTAGTAATTCTGCTTATGACAAGGAGCACACATTAGACACTTGCACTGTTATAAACTGTCATTGCAGAAGAGTCATCGATTTACCAGGGAATGTTGTGCCTCCCCACTCCCCAATCCTTTATCACATTCATATGCCTTGAGTGGATTAACACGATCTGTAAAGCCTTCAAATAAAGTTTTTGTTTTCTGAATAAGAGATATCTTCCTATCCCAAACTGCCATTTTTCAAGAATTTTTTTGCATTTAAGGAAATGGGAAAAAAAATAATCAAACTTTAGGAGGTTTTTGATTCCTATTGCCAATGGATAGCTGTTCCAAAACTGAAGACTTTGAGAAAAGGTAAACACTGAAAACAAAATGAAAACAAAACCTGAACAAACTTGGATTTTAATACATTTTACTGCTTTTCTTGGCAAGGAAAAAAAATTGAAAGATAAAGCATAAAAATAATCTTCCCCAACTCTGCAGAAAATGATGCTTCAGAATGCAAGTACAACATTTTCTAGTCTTGTTCTATTTTCTGACAATGTCCTGAAGGGTTGATTCCTGTCCCCCTGTCCCCTCCACTTGCATTCCGAAGCATTTTACTTTGTGATTACTTCTAATCAACGTCAGAGAAATTATTTGCAAAGTGATCATTAGCATGATTACAGGTGACAAAGCCCAGCCTCTAACATACCAAGGTCATTACAGATAAAAAGTGATATGAGCGATTTTTTTTAAAAGGAAAAAACTGCAAAGTACAGAAACAAATGGGGAAAGAAAACATATCTACTGTACAAGCTAGAGCAGGATTGTGTCCTGACTGCAACTGCCTGTCAGTCAGACAGACTATGACTAACCTAGAGGCTTCAGTGGGTATCCCCTTTGCCCCTCATGATGTGGCTATAGGATGGTTAAAAGGTTTAGGCCACCCTATTCACACATACTCTTACTGGGACTATCACAATTGTGACTGACCTGTTAGAAAAGAGTGGCTGTATTGCACCGAGTCTGTGAACCCTTGCCTCAAACATTCTTCCTCTACCCTAGTACACTACCCATGCAGCCTTAATACCTGAGGCATGCCAACAGGCCACTTCTACGTGCTATATGAACAATTCTGAAGAGCCTAACAAAGCTTCAGTAATACACAAAACTAAATTCTGAGGCTCTAATAAAGGTTTATTTCATTATCAGTAGCAGTAACTACCATAGTTTAAGCTGCCCAGTAGGGTCCAGACTTCCTTAGTCACTGACTCATAAAACACACCAAGCAGAGTAAGCCATAAAGTGTAGAGTTCCTCACTGCTGTCATGCTATGCAATTGCATTCTATTCTCCTCCCTCACAGCAGCTTCCTTATTACTCATCCCTGATATGAGTTAGCCTAAGTTTTTACATATATTGTTCCTTCTCCACCAGCATTCCTTTTTCTAAACCATCATCTTTTACAGTCCGTCATATTCGCTGCTTTGGTATGCTTGGATGACAGGGAATGAAAATGTGATGTGGACTGGCAACATCAACAATGTTTTGCACATGTAGAAGTTTTCCCACCTAAGCATGACCTAAAACAAGAAAAAAATGGGTTTCTAATATTTTTTCCCCATCCCAGTTCACATTAGATAAAGAAGTCCAGAATTACTGTACATAAGTGCAGGGGAGGAGGAAGATGAAAAGGAGCTTTATGAGAAGGAATTTAACATCACAGTTTACAAACAGCAAAATTTGATTAGTTGAGAAAGGAAATTTTTCCCAAATATTTTATCTATTTAGATAGCTGGAAAAGTGTTCTAGAAAAGAGAAGTATTAAGTATGCAGTGGGAAACAACATGTGTCCAACAAACAGAAGAAAATAATTATCTTATGTAATAGCTCCTCACACCAGCCTGTTGAAGAGATATGAAAGCTTCCAGTCTATTTTTCTCCACTGCTATCTACTTTTATGACCAAGTCAAAGTCTAAGAATCACTCCATTTTCAAAAAACTACAGCTATTGATTTCTCTCTTTCTCCTGTCCTTCTTGGAGAAATATGACTTAGAAAGTGTTTCTTTGGTTGGTTTGGGCTTTGTTATTTCTCAGACTTCTCATTCTTCTTTCTCATTCATTCCTCAGTATTCCAGAGAGGCCTGTACTGAAACCAGAAAAAGAAATACCAACGTTCCTGGTCTTCAAAAGGTCAATTACTATAGTAAAGAATACACACTGTAGTTTCCATAACCTCGTGGAGAAAGGGCACACACGAAGTTCATGCGCTCTTTAAGAAACAGTACACACAGCCACCTCAGACAAAACTTATTTGGACAGCAGGGGCCACATTATCCAGTTTAAGGAAACAAGTATCATTTGAAAATGAAATAAACCCAAACATCTCCATCACAACATAAATGAGATCACCATGTACAACCAACTTCATAATCTAACTACAGTTTCCACTACAGTTCCCAGCCTTCTCATGGCTCCTGTTAAGGACAAACAATTTACAAATATTAACTCACCACTCTGCTTACACCATTCACAGACTATAAACCCAAGGACTGGTTGCTCTCCACAGTCAGAAACTGTCTGGGTAGTCCTTTTATTTTCTGTCCTCTCAGTTTAACTAATATTTCCTGATTTCAAACTTTTTTTCTACCACATAAATTTTAAGGCACAGGGCAAATACTTTTTCAAAAATATGGTTTACCTAAATTACCAGTCATTACATTGTTTCCCAATGAGCCACAACAGATTCTACCCAAGAACTGAATTCACTTATACTGTCTTATTGGGGTGGGGCCTGCTATAGAAGTGCACTGTATCTTGAAGAACAACCAAGACGTAGCCTTCAGGCTTCAGGTTTTTGAAGAATTGTCCACAGTACTGGAAGATGCTGGAATCAGAACTCCTGTTGAAATTAATAAAAGCTAGAAGTACTCTAATGGCATCAGCAAAATTATTTTGCATTTGCAATTGTACCATTGAGACCAAAGTCGAAGCTATGTTTTGTTATTTATTTTTTTTTAATGTGATAAATGGGGGAATCTGGATGTCTAGATAGTCAAGCCACTGTTTCAGGTCTTAGTTGAATTGTTCCTATAATTAAATAGCAACAACGTCTTATTTTTCAAACTCAGGCTCTCCTGTCATTATAAAACTGCCAACAGCAGCCCAGATTTCTTTCTTGCTTGCCTGATGATTACTGATCTTGACACATGCTGGTACTCTGCGTTGTGAATAATTCAGGGATGCTGAGTTGTTCAGTAACAGACTCAGAGGATAAAATGAAATCTGACATTGCAGCCTACCTGTTTGTGCTTCAAAGCAGAATTAACAACTGAAATCTCCCTGTTAAGCCTCAGGAATAGTGAGAAGAGGCCAGAATCAAAATGTCCTCGCAAATACTGCAGAGTCTGTACCCCACTTCAAATGAAAGGAACATGGCAAAGTGTCTTTCCCCAGCACTGTTCAATAACTTAGATTTATAATTACCTGATTATTGTAAATTAATAATTTAATTGAATTCTAGAACAATGCTGTTTGAGTCCTAGTGACTCAGTTGTGAAAACATTTATTCTCTGAAAAAAAGAGGAACCGAAGGTTACAACTTTCTGCCGAATCCAGCTATGCCACAGTAGAAAAGAATGGTTATTGTGTTCTGCTCTGTCATTTGCTGAAGGCAAAACAATCTACAGATCTGCCAGCTGAGCCCCTCAACACTTACTAACTTGTTCAGAGAAAATCCTTTATGTTACAATTCACAGTTTGAGTTAATCCAGATGATTTTACCTGAATTAGCAAATTAGAGTACTTTCAGAAATTATTCTCGAGGAGGCTGATAGAGCAAGATTACACTACAAAATGGGCAGTCTCCTCAGACCAATAGCATTTGGAGAGGAGTTTCCATGTGACATTGTATGTCTCTGTGCTGTATGCTATTTCCACCTTTTGTCATGCTCTTCTTTTACTAAGGCTAAGGAAGTCCCAGAGTGCTTCCTTTACAGTGTTTCTTGACCTTAGAAAAACCAGCAAAAGTCTTAGGAGTATAGGAGCATAACTGAAGTCAGTAACTTCCTCCATAAACATAGGTGAATTCCAAAAACAATGTCTATGAAGGGTGTAGAGCCAAGAGCTTGTAGAAAGGTCAAAAGAATGCTGTATGGTTGCAGGTGGGTTTTTTTCCAGGGCACAGTTACAACAGTCTCAGGACTATAACAGAAAGGTCTTAGTGAAGATCAGGTTGATGTAAACCAACAGAATCATAGTTAAAACAAGTCTTTACAGCTACAGACTGATAAAGGCAATCACACCAGTGCAGGAAGTCTAGCCTTTGAGTCTCCGGTGCTAAGAGTTTTCCCTTATCTCAGTAATATTTATGTTAACTTCACATTTTTTAGGAGAGGGATTTAGGGACTGGAGTCATCAAAATACATCTGAATGAAAAAAAACACAAGTCCCTCCAGTGTGCTAGGTTTGGGCTATATAAAACCATTATTTCCCCATCATTTACATAACAAAGACAACCAAGTCCCTCTTCTCTCAAAGCCTATGGGGAAGACTTCTGATGCACTGGAGAAACAGCAAATGCATCCAACCAGATTAAGAAAGAGGAGAAGGCATTTACACTCCAATGCTCTCTGTGGCACTACAGAGTAGGCAGTGTAGCAGCAAGCACTCAATGTCTTCAAAGGAAAATAGAAAAGGATGCTTCGAAAAAGCTTAAGCTTCACAAAATCAAAATGTTCAAATCAAAAAGTTCTGTAAACCTTGAAATGCACTGTGATTAGCGAGTAGTAGAAATGGTTCACTGTTAAGAATCACCAAAGCCTTCCCTGAAGTGCATCTGCATGGAAACATTCCTCCACAATATTAGAAATCTGGTATCATGTAGAGGACAAATCTTAAGCAAATCAAGTACCGGCCGTTAAGTTGTCAACTCCCATTTTACCCCCTTAGAGGTGAATAGAGTTACATAGAATTACACACGAAATAACATAAACAATGAAAAAAAGGATTTATGACCTGCACCCAGTTTTACTGATCTGCCTTGCTATGGTTGTCAAGTTGCAGCCTATTGTATCTGGGAACACTGTTGTGTCTCAGAATGGAAAGAAGCAATTGAACTTAACAGTTACTGAGCTAACCTCGTCACTTAATAGGAAAGCCATTTCTAATAGTTTAAATGCATTTTCTTTAAAAATACAGTGAAAAAAGTTATCTTCACTTCTTATAGTTACGGAATTAATTTCTATTCTTTCCTTTTACTACTTTTATTATTACACTATCTGAAATGCAAATGCCATTATCATTACTTGCTTCAAGATTTGCACTGTTAGTGGGGATGACATTGACCCCCCACACCCTGACAACATGCTTTGCACTGCTTATTCTCACTTACTGGATGCTACACACTGTCCTGCTAACATCTAGTTATGCAAGAGTCCTCAATTTAAAAAGCTAATAATAATCTATGGCTACAGAAGGGCTTTTAAGTGCAAGATGACTTGCTATTTTTCAATTTTATTTCATTATAAACATTATTTTTCTTTTGATAAAGAGGATAGAGTAGACTAAACCAGCCTAGTAAGTGCGTTAAGCGTTTGAGTTAGCTAATTTATGAGCAAGTCGTGCAAAGGGGGTAAAAACTTCTTTTTGGAAACTTGTGGCAAAAAGTAAGCACAAGTTCATCCTGATTTTCTTTTACTCATACATACACATGCTGTTCCCCATTCGTTTATTTATTAATGTCTATCCCAAAGCTGTAAAAACTCCAAGAAATGTACTATGTAGTGATATTGGTACTTAAAGCTGAAAGCTTGAAGCAAATCATTTGATACAGTAAATCTCAAAGGAGCTTTAGTCACTGATCAGGACAGCTGAGCTGGGCAGTGTGACTCAAACTCAGAAGGCCTCCTTGTATCTTGAGAAAGCTCTGTCTCTAATTCATTTCTCTTCTAAATTTCCTATGAACTGTTCAAATATGTAAGAAAAAAATAGCAACACGGTGGTTAAAAAGTTACCCTATCTGACCCCCTTTTAACTCTTGAGGTGATACAGTGTTAATTTTTCATGCCCAACAGGGAAGCAGCACATTCTGTTAACACACTTGGAGCCTTTTTTCAGGTTAAAAAAAAAAAAAAGATGAACATAGGTTTTTCTGAGAAGTAAATAATTCATGACATACAAACAGCACATGCAGAAAAGCTTCATACCATAGATTCAGCCAAGTGAATTTTAATTTTTCATGTTAAAATTGAAAACAGTGTTCCCAGTTCTATTTTCAGTTCTGACATAGTAAAACTGTTGACCTAAAAGTCACCTTGGCAGTTTGTTTTTTTTTCTCTGCTTTAGTTCTATATTCCTGATATATTCATAAATGCCACTGGAACCACAAGCTCACAAAATGTGAGAAAATCAGAGGTGCAACCAAACAATGTTCATGTGTCGAGCTGACAGAAGTCACTTCCAGAGCCTTTCATGACTGACCCAGCCCAGCCTCTGTCAGCTTCTGACAGTCTAGGCCTGACAAAAAGACCCACACAGAGTTATTTTGGACAGCAGAACACCAAGCAGCTTTTACAAAGCTGCAACTAAACGTAAAGTATTCATCTTTACAAAATAATTGCTAATTCTTCTTTCTTGCCATGATTTCACATCATAAACAAATCAACAATGTGCAGAGACAGTCTGTTGTGAAGAAAAGCAACAAAAAGAAACACACGAGGCATTGACTTCAGTTTGAAGGGGACAGAAGATCCCTGGGAAGCAATAGCAGTTCTCAAGTTCTGACTTAACACGAATGGGAAGGCCCATGCAGTCTCATATAGGAAGGGCATGAAGAAAGAGACCAGCAGGATCTGCATGGAAAGGTAGGTGACAGTGAAGTAAAAGGTGGCTGAACTTCTGTATCTCTTCCATTTCATTTCTTTACTTTTGTATACTAATAATGTTCATCAAAAATATATATTTCTCATTTGACTTGGTAGTATTAGCATCTTTTCTTTGCAAGTTCCGTTTATGTAAATACGGAAAATAATATCTTCAGATTATATGAGAGATCTTGAATAGGGAAAAGAGAAATATCAGGCTTCCATTGGTAAAAAAAAAAAAAAAAAAAAAAAAAAAAAAAATNAAAAAAAAAAAAGCAAAATTTAAACACACAGAAGTCACTGCCTGCATATTTCTGATATACAACCCACTCAAACATCTTTCAGATGTCTGATTTTTTTTTTGTAAAATCTTATTGCTCCACTTCCCCATCTGAAATAAACACTCACTGAGATACTCAATACTTGCCTATACAGCACTGCATATGTGCTGTTATAATAATAAGTAGATGATATCCATAAAGAACAGGACAATCCTCCGAATCCTCATCAATCTTATTTTAAATAGAAGAAAACTATACAAGAAGAATATACATTATATTTTGGGGTCTGTTCTGTCTACTGTATTGTGTTGCTTTTTCCCTACATGCCATCTCACAGATCTCAACTGAAATTTAAATCAGAGTGATTTCTTCTAATGTAAAAATGTACAGGAAATACAGCTGAACCAAGAAAGCAAGTGATTTGTACTTTGGATATCTTCCCTAAGAACTTCCCTAGGATGTTTTGGTACTTTCTCACTCAAGATACTGCTTTGGAATAGGATTTTCTGATAATCTCAGTTTTTCTTCAGTTCTAGAGAACTGTAAGGGTTATTTTCTTCTAAGTATTCTTTTATAGATGGCTTCTGTATAGAACATACAGAAAATGTTTGTGAATCTGAAGTATTCTTACAAATGTGAATTGTAAGGAGGCATGGCAAGAAAATTAAGGATGCTTGAGTGTAGGGAGTGCAAGTAATCCCAGTATCCCCTATCAGCCTGAAGATGATGCTTCTCAGATTTCTTTACTTACTCTTACATAGCCAGGTCAACAAGTACACTGCAAAGCTTCAGCTTTGTCAGGTTCCCTACCTCACATAAGAGGTTCACAAGTCAATGCTTTCTGAGCAGCTCATCATGCTTGATTTAGCAGAATGATACAGGAACTAGTCCCTGGCAAAATACCCCACAAAAGAACTGTGCAACGTAACACCTCCCCTTCAGACAAAGGAGTGTGGGAGATGAAGGCACAGCTTAGGACAACTACAAAGGTGATTTAATAATAGGTTATACTAGGTAGTTTAATAAAATAATAATAAAATAAATAATAAATTTCAAATAATTAAAAATTTTAAAAATGATAAATTTAACGAGAACTACTACTCTGTCTTTCCTCTACATTTTTTTTAATCCTCTTTGATGCTGATTATTAGTGGTTGTCTAATTATCAGTGGTTGTACCTAAAGTGTGGTAGATTAGAAAGCTTGTAGAGTCCAAAGCCTGGTAATGCTTATGTGAATATCAGGTTTAACTACTCTTACATTATTTACTTCACTTACACATGGTAATGTTTTTAACAACATAATACAAACGGATCAATGAACAAAACAAATGGTTGTCTTTAGCCAGTTGCTGCAGTGGTATATATTAGCACACAGCAACTGAGTGCAATACGTTCAGAAAAGTGAATTACAGCCTATTCAAATGACAGCACTTCAGCAACCTATGGCAGTAACAGCCAGCCTTATGTCAAAACATTCCACAGCTTCTCACAAAGCCTTGTCTAGGGCTATTCACAGGGTTATAAGTCAGGCTAAGGTGTTACCATCAGATCTCACCAGCACTGCTGGGCTTCTGGTTCTTTACCCTCTCAACACACAAGTACTCACTGAGACTCCCTGAAGTGCACACTGGCAGCAACCCTTTCAAGAGCAGATGGAACATAAGCCTTCCAGACAGCAAAAACTGATAGCTTTGGCTATTATTCCGTCTCATAACTTCTCACTTCATGGCATACCCTAACCATGAGGAGCAACCACAGTAGTGGAAGTGGGTTCAGTAAGCAGAAAAGTAGTAGTTGCTCAGCCTAGTACAGTTAATTACACATGCAACTGAGACCAAATAGGTCACCAGCTATATGTCCTATAGACTTGTGTCCTTTGGTTAGCATCTCCTTTGCCTTGTGCATTCAACGGGCTCTGAAAAGAGTTTTATGTTCCCAGAATAAATAGTTGACATGGAATATGTTCAAGTTCACAGAAGTGCTGATACTGGAGACTCAGCTATACTGTATATTCAGCCTGGACTTGCTGTCAGCCAAGCGTGCAGTTGACCTTTCTACTGATTATTGTCTTCAAATAAAATTAATACCTCAGCCAGCTATAAATTGTCTTAGATTTTTTAAAAGTCATTTTCATGCTTGGTTAATAATCCTGACTGGGGTCTAAACACTTCTATCCACAGGCTAAGTAAAGTACAGACAGGTGTAATGCAAACGTGAAATTCTGTCTGTTCCAACAGAGAGAATCAACTCTGAAAGTGACAGAGAAGTTCATACCCTTTGGTTTCTTTCATCGCATCTCTCAGGTGACCAGCACTGATAGGTACCCCTGCTTCCCAGTAACTCAAAAAGAACTGAACAACTAGTATTACTAACCCAGACTGTATTCGAATAAGAGTCCTGTGCCACAGTCTCAGCTGCACATACCAACACTGCAAACAATTTTTCCTACACAGAACCTTGAAAGTTTACCTGAGTTATACTGTGTCCCAATTTTTCCTCAAATACACACAGTAAAGACATAAACAGGAACTTCTAAAGATGCAGAAACACAGCTTCAAAGCATACTGGATGAGTAAAAGTGCCGAATAACAATGTAAACAACCTACAGCAGTTACCTCCTACTAACAAATACCTGATTCCTTAAAAAGAAAAAAGAAAACAAACAAGAACAGGCATATTACAGACAGATTTAACCACCTAGAACTCCTCTTGTCAAGCAGCTTCATGAGAGAAATTACTTGGCTCCCCAGATGCCTTCAAACTACATGAGGGGGATTTCAGCTCAGAAAGGTGCTGACCAGTCTCAGTGTCCTCCAAAAGTTTTTTCATTTCTTCATTCACCATCCTGTAGTTCACAGCCAACGATGGAAAACAAAACAACAAAGTCAAAAGGATAACTGAGGAACAGCTTTGATTTTGAAAGCTGATGGTACAACAAGTGTCCTGATCCAAGGTCAGGACAGGCTTAACGTAAGATCTATCCAGAGTACAGAAAGCACAGTATTTCAGTACTAGAAGATGCCAAAGATACAGGTAGTTTTATCTTATGATTGCTTAGGATGCTGCTGAAATGAGATAGAACACTTAATAAAAAATGTGCTTTTATGGACAATTTGTTCTGAACCTGGTTAAATAAGAAGCGTGTGCTATTTTGAACAGAGACAAATATGTTTCTTCAATAATAGTGCTCTGTTGCTCTTAAAACTTTTGAATGATAAATTACTAGCATGAATTTCAATGTAGAAAAGACTGCTTTATGGAGAATACACTGCAGAGGAGAACAGTGAATTTGCTAAGTGCTCTGAGTGCCAAAACAAGATGTCCAGTACACTCTATCTGGACACCACCTAGTCTGATGACTTCTCATTGCTAACCAAAAGCTGCACAAACCCTTGGTATTAGCTGCCCCTGCTACAGATGCAGGAACAGCAAGGTTAAATGCACTTGGCAGTGCTGCACGGTGTCCCAGTGCATAAAGCAACATTGCTGCAGAGCACAGCCGGCACTGTGCTCTGGCAACTCCATTGTGCAGCAAGGCATTCCAGGTACTAGACCTTTCACCCACACGAACAACAGTCAGAGTCAATGACAACTGGATTTCTTTCACTCAGGTTGAAACAGGACCTAGAAAATATTTTTAAAACAGAAGTCCTAGAAAAATCAACTATTATTTTAAAAAGCACATATTAAGCAAGAGACTCCTCTGGCACAACTCAGATGAGTCTCCTAATACAAAAAAGCAGTAACAGACAAGGATATGGCCCTTCCAGTTTTAATACATGCATTCTTTAAAAATAAATAATTGAACTGTCAGCTCTATCTAACTGCTTCATTACTGCTCATTCATTTCCTGCCAGCATCACAAAAATAGTTCACAGAAGGGTTTTGCATAGCGAAAGAGCTCTGAAGGGAAAAGGGGAGGGTGTTACATGTTAAAGAGAGAGCACAGTAGATAGCATAAAGACAGCTGCAGAGGGAATGGAACAGTGAGGCAGTCAGTACTGAGGTATGCGATCAGACACCAGAGAAACAAACTGTATCTGGAGCAATGTGGTACGGATGGTGTTAGAGTGCAGGCAGCTGCTTCAGCACGTTAAAATTAAAAAGGAAAGAAGAATTCACAATCAGGAGACACAGGATGTAGAAAAGATCCCTAACAAGCCAACTGATAGGCTACGCTAATGAATATCCTTCAACCCAATATTATTGCATTGAAGTGCAATAGTGCATTAATAGTGCAATAGTGCATATAATAGTGCATTGAAGTGCATGACTTGCTCAGAAGATTTCTTGGGAATCATCTGTTCAAATATTCCAGAAAAGTTTAACAGAAGGTGATTGAAAGCTTCAAATCACTGGGTTTAACATATTAAGCACTTTATTTTGCAATTTTGAGCCTTCATTATTCTTTACCTTAACTTCTCTTTTAAACTGTGTTTTCAGCTTTCAGTAAAGCTGTATGAAGAAACACTGTTGTGTCTTATACGGTCCTTTCCCCTTCTCCACAAATTTTCATTTCCCTACAATAACATGAGGAGCGGGCTTTCCGTTAATTGCTCAGTAAAAGAGAGTGCCTCGGGGCTTTATTAAGAAAGATTTCTGAGAGACTGAACCATGTGTGACCTAAATTGGCTTCCTAAGTGGTTTCTGGAGGGCACTGAGAAGTGTTCACAAGCATAATCACCTTTCACCTTGACATTAATTATATACTTTACCATTCAAAATAAGTCATGGTCACGAGCTCAAGCATTTATAAAGTAAACATGTCAGAGAAGCAAGATACTGTAAAATGAACAAAAATAGTCCATTCAGCACTACTAAAAATTCTTTTTCCTCTTTACCCTCAATTTCTGCTGTGACCTAAGTAGACAACAGCCATCAGGCTCTACAGGAAGGCAGCAGATCTACATCTCTTTAAGATGCTTTGTTTAAAAATAAAATGAGTAATAGAAGGAAAAAATGACCTGCACACTTTTCTTCTTCATATGAAAACAAAAAGGCCTACTAATTTGAAGTGCTAGTAGTGCCACAAGGTCTCATAAAAACATATATCCTACATTTGTTTCCCTTTCTAAATCAAGGACACTTCTACCAAAACAGGATCTTTATTTCTGGAATGCTTTCTACTCCACTGAAGTCAATATGAAACTTCTTTGACAGTGAATTTGTCTGCTGACAAATGGGATGCAGTGAGTACACGTAGAACCTCACAATAACCATTATGATACAGAAAGCAAAATCTCTGACCCAAAGAGATGGCATGCTGAATTTGCTGATTACTAAAAATAACAATGAGTTTGGAAAGACAGGTTCCAAAGTTGGTGAACTTTAAAGCACTATCACAGTCGATACAGAAGTACTAGATTTCATAAGTGCATTTTTAAGCATATGAAGATCATAACTATGTGGATCCAGAAAAATTACCCACACTGTTATGTTGTGGGGCTTTTCTGTTTTGTTTTTTAATTGTCATCTGCCAATGTGTTATGAGTCCTTTGAAGACATGAAACAAAGAATTCGGTTTTTGAAAAAGCTGTGACAGAACTCCTTCCTCTGTTATTTTAAACATTGAAAACACTGTCCTCACATCCTACCAGGGTTTTCAGCAACCCCATTATTAGTGTGCTGCCTGAGTCCTAGCAGAAAAGACAGCATACTGGGAAAATCACTTTCCCTAAACAACCTGTCTCAAAAACTTCAAACCCCAAAGTACAAAAATACATAACATAGCTAATGCATATGAAGTAACAAAACTTTTTGTTATTTTATTAACACAGAAACAGGAGCAAGAAAAAAAATAAAACTAGAGAGATAAGTGACCTTGCTTTTGCGTGGTTCAATGACAACATTTGCAATTCTTTGTGAGTTCTGAAGGTATTTAGTAGAGATTTTTGATGAAATCTTACTCTTGCTGTATTTTAACCTTCAAAATAGTTGTTCACTACTGTGCAAACTATCAAAAATCTTGAGATAGATGATTCTTTGATTTGCCACAGGATGTCTGCTCCTACACACTGTCTGTACTATACATTCATTCTCCGTTAGCTCTTCCGTGTTTCCCCACACAAGCGAAGGCTAAGCTTCTTGCAATTTTGTTGATATCTGACACACTCAATAAACTAAGCAATATTTCATGATCCTGGAACATCACTTCTTTGATTCACGCTGATATTAGTTACAAGTATAATAGATTACATTAATATTAGTGGTAATATTCTAAAGCTATTTCTTCAAGGTTACAATAACAATATTTAGATAAAGGGTTTCTCAACTCCTTCAGAATACTACTGCAGACAGAGAAGAATGATGATGACACTGACAAAACATATAGAATAATAAATAACATTAAGGAAAAATGAATAAGACTCAATATTTTTTTTCACAGATAAAGTTTTCCATTAGAGACTACAGCTTTAATCCTCAGTCAGACCTCCAGAAAGGCATCCTCGCTGTCCCGACCAGCCCTCTTTTAGGGAGATATTGGTGCACTTTCAACACTTCAACTTACTCACATGCTTGCTAAGATACTTACACATTAATATCTGCTAATGCTAAAAATGTTCATGGACATCTTTCTAAGAAGGTGCAAGAATCCTTATTGGAGATTATTAGAAAAATTGTTGCATTTCACTTATTTTCTTTCAAATTTAACCAATTTCTAGTTCCTTTCTAGGAAAGAAAATGATTCTAGTTTATCAATATTTAGGCACTTTGGATATCTATCATATGACTTGTTCTCAATCTTCTTTCTGAATTACATCCTTCTGCCTGCACTGTATTCCTCCATTTTCAAATTGTTAAATAACAGCTGATGAGTCTCATATTCAAAAGCTGATTCAAATGCATTATGTTCAGCTGGCACTACCGTGCATGAGCGTATCACTGATTGCTCTGGAAACCAAACTTTTCCATACCTTGCAACAAAAAATTACTACCTTCCATCAAGCAGTAAACATTCCAGAGATGACTAAGCCACTGTCCCATTGTGATGTTTTAACGATATAAATAAAACATTGTCACCAATAATAAAGATTCATGGTATCAGGTTTCTACAACAGTGATGAAATTATTAAACCATTCGCCGTAACTTGCAAAATAAGCAAAGCAGGGTTGAGATAAATAAACTTAAACATGTCATAATGAGGAGTGGTAGCTGGAATAACTAAATTTATCCTGGTAATTAACTGAGACAAAGTGATCTGGCAGCAATAAAAAGCCACAGGGAGACAGAACTTGACTGCATCATAGAGATGTATTGTCGTTAACTGTTGGGTACCATACACTGAAGGTATCTTAAGATACCTTGCCTTCTGCTGAAACATTTTTTGAAGTGACATACTGAACAAACTGCAAAAGAAGGAACAGTGTAATTGATTACCTGGAAAATGCTAGAGTCAATCCCAAACTGGTACAGGAACACCCTTTTAATTTCTTTTCATCATTCTACTTGAGCTAAAGGCTCCAAGAACAATGCCCAGGCCACAGCATTAATGAAATATCCTAGCAATATTCATTATTAACATAGAGCAGTGTTTAGTTTCAGGGATTTACTAGTACATCTACTATCTTCATCTTTTTCCAGTTTGATCCTGTTAAATTCACTGGGAGCCTTTCTACAGGCTGCCTTAGGCCTGAATGAGATGCACAAGACTCTACAGTAAAAGGAATTCAAGTCAAAGCAGCATAAGTAAAATGCATTGTGTTGCAAATATATGAAAGATATAAAAACCTAAAGGAGCTAATGTCAAGCATGGCTATGAGTTTAGTCCTGCAAACTGGGGGAAATGAGAGGTATTTGCAAAAATCAAGAAGCAGAACCCTTTCTGCTCTTCCCAGCTGAAAATTCAGCTCTGTGGGAAAGATTTAATTTCCATGGGTCATTCTGTCCCAGTTCCCCAGCTAAGAACATTAGTTGGTCAGTACATTAGAACAATGCTACCTACTACAAGGGTGCAGGTCCCACTGGGGCTACATTTGCAAGAGATGGTACAACCAACTTGGGGAAATAATCAAATCATAACTGGGGCAGTTATGTACTTGATATTATCACTTACATTTACTCAAGTGAGTCTTCTGCAACACCAGTTATACTAGAGCTTTTGATCTTAGCAAAACATGAAAGAAAAGCAACTACACCACTCATTTACTGTTGCAGGTAGTATTTCTAATGTATTCATATGCTATTAAAAAAAATAATCCAATGGTTCCTTTCACATATACCAGCACATCCAGTGCTTTTACTTGCAGATGTTATTTTACTGATCCAAATTCAGATTTGTTGCCAGGTATTAAGAAACCATCACATGTCATCATTGATTTTAAAAAGTTTCAAAGTTTCTGATGATCATTTCTGCCTTTCTCCATTTACAAGAAAAATTACATACATCTACCAATAACACCATAGTTCCACCTCTATGAAAGAAATTAAGCATACCAGGAATTATCTTAGAGATTTTGATGGTCACCTAGCAAATAAGGAAAGGAAGAGAATTGAATTGGAGTAAACACCACTGGAAAGAGAATTCTCTCCAGCATCCTTTTGATGATTCCATTCTCATTAAACCTTCACATGCATTCAGTTCACTTAACAGGCAGAACAGCATTTCTTCGCACTTCTTTACCAAGAGGTAAAATTAATCAAAATCTAAATAGCCTCAACTCTGATGAAAACTTTTAAATGTTCTACATAAGACTTCTGCTCAATCATATCTGAAGCCAGCTACAAAAAAAAGATGAGTTCATTTTAGAAGGCAAAATTTAATTTATGAAAGGTCATAAATATCAGGATCCAACATTTCACTAAACTGAAGCCAAAATAACATTTAAACAGCACATTGGTGGCATACCATAGAATGTGGAAGCCTGGTCTGCTGCTTAATCATTAGGTCACACCTGGGTGCACTGGAGAAGGAACTGAAGTTGCACTATTTCTGTCATGCTTATTTAGTACCTCTTGTATCTTAGATACAATAAAAAACACCATGATGAAAAGGAAAACTCATTCACTTCTTAGAGGGCTTTTTCCACAATCACATGTACCAAATTACCTGAACAGAAGGTTTTGGAATCTTCCTGAGGCCTTCCACAGCTTATCCTCCCCATCAGTGGTACCACATACTTAACAGTAGCAACATTAGTGTCAGTAATTAGGAGGGTAGCAAGCAGCTGGTTATAAGATCTGTGCATGGCACAAAGTTTGAAGCATATTGAGTTATTTCATTTCAGTGGCGTACTTTCTCCTGGCAACACTGCCAGTGACAAGATTGTAATTATTTACTGTCTCTTAAGGTCCTGTTACTTATCAAGGAAACCATACCTTGTCACAAGAATACAATTTAAAAGAATAAGGTGTGTCATACCGAAAAAAAAATCAATTTATATTTTTGGATCAGACTGCAATTCAAAGTACAGTTGATAATTGCTAACAGCAGTGAGGTTGTCTAATCATTCCTGTAAAAATTGTATTTCAGTATAAAAACTTTGTCAAACATGAAAAACTTCATTCCAAACAATTTTCAAACAGCTATCCATTTTACATAACAGGTATCTGCCTCAGGCAGTCTCCCCCATACTCGGGAATACACACTAGGTTTTATGTGCTCACAGAGTCCTTTGGCAGCCACTATTGATACTATTAGCTAGTATTTTGTAATTACTTTGTAATTTCGTAATAGAATGAAGAGGGGAGGGGAGGGGAAAGAAAACAGATCAAAGGAAAGAGAACTCCATTTTTTGCCTCAGAAATTACTATCAGTACGGGACAAATCTCAATGTAAGAAAGAAACACTTCTTTATTTCAATTGCACAGCGAAGATCTCTCATCTGACATACAGTAGCAGATCTAAAATTTCTGCAGTGTTGATGGACAAGCCTCCTTTCAATAGAGGAAGTGTATTTGTTTGAAATTTGGTGAATCAAAAAGAAATTTGGAGTCAAAAGACTCCAAGGAACAGATCAGTTGCAAAGAGAGAAGTTACTATTCAGTCTTCAGAGGACCCTGAAGGTGTGATGTAGATTGCAGTGCTGTATGCTGAACAGCTTTGCTGCGCATAGGGAAGCAAGGTTGTCAGGCTGAAGACTATCACCAACACAATTCCGTTGCAGACTCGAAAGGAAAAAAAACTGACGGATGGGGGAGGGAGCAATCCAGAAGTGAAGATAATTGCTAGGAATAAAGAATAGGGCTGTTTAGCATTTCAAACGGAGCCTTTCTTATACATGTTCACAGCCTTTCAAAACTATCAACAAAACCAGAAATCCTCAAGCTACAGTAGCAGCTGTTTTTTTCCAAAGGAGATCACCCTGATGGATTGTAATACGTTGAGCTGATATGTCAGTGTGGGCTCACCCGAAGCCACGAGGCAGACCTGTCATTTCTAACAAAGATAAATGCAGCTTCTAACTCGCAGCGTTTCATAATGCCAGGTGCTGGTCGTTGGTTTCCCCTGCATGATGGATTTTATGGTCAGGTATTGTGACATCTCATGACCTAAATAGCTTTCAGGAAAAGGCTGGTCTGTTTTGAATGATGATGGATTATATTTCAGAACTCCCTCTAAAATGACATTACAGACTTGCAATATTGCATGGATACAGGTAAGGCCAAGTCAGCTCTTGGATTTCCAGTTAGTAAATTTCCTTACTGCTTTATTGACTGCACCCAACTGTATTTTTTTCACAACTTATAACTCACTCCCTCATCTTCAGTCACCTTAACACAAACTGATAATTGCATCCTCATCTGTACTTCCTTGTAGGGTAACACACAGAAAAAAATGTGAGAACACTGAAGTCAGAAATATTGCTAAATGCTAATACCAAGTAACACTAGATTTCAGCAACAGATCGTGGATTTTGGTTAGCCAATTTGGCAGCAATGACAACGATACTAACAGTTGATAATCTGCTATAACATGTGTTAATCTAACCCAAACTTTAATGAGGTGCTAACTCCCTGGCAGAAAGTAACTGAATAAACATAAGATTTACTGGAGGGGGG
>VXAB01006665.1:442447-472825 GCA_013399175.1 Odontophorus gujanensis | reverse complement strand
AGAAGTGCTCAGAAGATAGCTCCCTAACCCAAGACTAATCATAGTTTAATAATTAGAAAAACAATGTACAGTATTTAATTTGTCAAAAATATATTTCTGCAGGTCACAGTGAAAGTAATGCTTTCTATTCATTACCGTGGAAACTACAACTGCTACAAAGAGCACAAGAACATGATCTGATAGAACAAATTCCCAGCTGCAAAACTGAGAATTTAATCATCCCATCAGTTACACATTTTTGCCAGTGATCAGCAACAGCCTGCATGCAATGCTTGTATAAATCTCCATCATTAGGTTTTATCTTTAATTTCAGATTTATTTTTAATACAGTGCTGCCTAAAGTTTCCCCTTGGGTCCTCAGTAGTGTTCAGAAGATACTGCAGATGAAACAGCTATTGCTTGCTTCAAAATTGTAATCCTTTCCTAAACGCCACCTATTTCCCCTTTACTTAGAAACTGATAAAAAGTTATAGCACTGGGGGTCTTTCCCTTATCTAAAAACTAACACAGGAGATAAGGGAGAAGTTGCAGGAACAGTTCTAAAATCTGTGATGGACATCTGCACTTCTCCAAGTCCTTTTGCAAGGAAAAGTATTTTTTCTTCAGGAGAAAGAAAATACATAATCCATTACCAATCCTTCAGTCAGGTGCAGGTAGACCTTCTAATGTTTCTTGTGTGCTTCCATCAACCCTATGCTAACACCTGCACCGAATGCTGAGCACTGAGCATAAATAGTAACAAAAGTAACTCCCACAAGACATAACTAACTACATTTATTCTAAGGTTCAAAAACTATGAAGCAATTACTCTTTTCCAGATACATTGTAGAAGCCATAGTAAACAGCCAAAGGGTTATACGAAAAAAAATATATTTCTGTTACATACATAGGTATGAGCAATCTTCCAGCAGCCATAAATGCAGCTCTATTTTAAAAAGTGTTTTAATTTTAAAATTTCTAACTAAACTCATAAAACAGAGAATTTTCCTTCCTTTGTGATGCTCAGTGTACTCCCATCCTACTGCAGATAAAGCTCCTAGATCCATTTCCTAGATGTGTACACACAAGCCTGCATAGGGAAGTACCACCACTGGTGCTGGTACAGGGGAGACATCCACCAGAAATCCCAGGAGAATAAATTCCAGAATATGTCTTCTACCTCCTTTACTGCTGAAAACTTATTTTTCATGGTAAAAGGCAAAGTGAGTTTAAACATACTTAAATACTGAAGGAATGCACTTCCACTAAATTAGCTACTGTACCACAAGCAGTGACCTCTTTCCTGCTTAACGCAGCTCTTTAGAAAGAGACTGCCTGTAGATCCAAGATTAATCCAGGCAAGCATTATTCAGGCTTTTCCCACATCATTTTTCCAACTTGACTGCATCTGACCTGCCACACAGGCTGTATTCCAGTTCTTGCTCAGCCAGATCTCAGTGTTTGCACCAAGGCCTTGCTGTATTGAACAGATATTCAGTACTGCAGCAACATCATGAATTATGCCACATTCTTTGCCTCTGACACACGCTGGGATGCAAAGTGAGGTTTCCACAAAGCTACATCAAGCCCCTCAGTAAACTACTTCAAATCACACTTGAAACCCAACCCTATCATTCTTATACATCAAAAGTATAACAGAAGTCACAGAGAATACCACCTAAGCAAGGATGTCCCAAAATACTCTGCAAAGATTTTCAGTATTTCAAACTAACGTACACACTGGTTCCTAATGCCCACTACTTGGCTATTTGGAGTGTGAATGCTTTACAGAATTGAAGTAGTGGTTCATGATTTTTGTGCCTTTTGTTTGTTTGTTTGCTTGTTTTTTTGTTGTTGTTGTTGTTGTGATTAGTAACCCTGCAAGCTAGAATCCCGTCACTTGAATCTGTAAGGGCACAAGGAATCCTGAAAGGCTTTTTAAGTTCATATATATACCAGCACTTCTCTCTTCCCAAATAGCAATCACATATCCAATCTGGGAATACCCAAATTCAACCACAGCCACAGTTCAGCTCCAGCCTAATTAACCACACTCTAATCAACCAGGCAATACCAAAATTACTAGAACCATCAGCACCAAGAGATTTAAGATGACATACAGACAAATGCCCAAACCACATCTTCATCTGAGGGGCAGTTCCTTTGAGATGGCTCACATCAGTAATTTACATGTAAAGCAACATCAGGCAGTATCATTTCATTCTCATCTATTTAAACAAATGCACTGCTGCCAACAAGTAAATGGTCTCACTGAGAACTGAGGGTAATAATCTCTTGTTCTCTCATCTTAACAGTGAAAAAATTCCTCATATGCCTGACTCCTCTGTACACTTCAGTACTCTTTTCAAAGGGATTCCCAAATCAGACCACAGGACTACATATATGCTTAAGTAATTTTTCACGAGAAACAAATGTAATAAGTAAGTTTACACCCAGATCTAAAGACATGTAGTTTTATGCTTCTTTCAGAACTCAACATTTAAAAATGGTTCCAGATACTTTTCAAGATTTGTTTCTTTAAGGAATATAGAACATTTTACAGACAAATTCTTCTTTACTAGTTCATAAAAATTGCAAAGGGAAAAAAAAATGTTTTTATTTGTTACAAGCAGAACTCTCACTGCAGGGCATTTAATATAAGAGACATGTCTTTTTTCTTCTTTTAATATATGAGACATATCTTCTGTAAATGAAGAGTAATGGAAACATTTTTGAAACAGTTTGTTCCCATTTAATTAAAAAGGGAGGGAGAAAGGAATAAAGATACTGACAACACAAGTTTATTGCTACCTCCCTTTATACCTGATGACAGAAGGGGCAGAAGTCTAATTCTGCCTGCTTCAAAAACTACTGGTTAGCAATCTGAACCTAAGAGAAATTTCCTCATTCTGTCACCACTCAAGATATTTAGTAAGCAGTTCTTGTTTTATTGTTAATATTTGCCTCTGCCCAGAGCTTAAGTATGCAGCTTTATTAATCTGAAATATTTGGCATGTGGTTACCATGCTGTAAATGTTTTCTTAAATGCTGCTATCATCAGAGCTTTCTAACATTCAGTCTGTTGACAGCCTGGCAACTTCTGACACTTCAACATGAGATCTCCAATTTACTTCATAAAATCCATTGGGAAAAAAAAAAAAAAAAAAAGGAAGCAGGCAGAAAGCTTTTAAAGATATTTGGAGAATCTTCTAGCTTGCTGCTCTAATTCCCCAAATGCAGCACTCATTCTGATTTCTGGACCACATGAAGATTTGGGAAAATGTAAGACAAGCTGAAAAAAGCAAAAATCAGCATCAGAACTGCAAGCCAATGTCTAAGGGGAAATGTTTTCCTGAAAGGGCAGTGGAAGTCCCATGAGTGTTTAAAGCAAATCAAAGCGAAGATCAGCTTCAAAATTTAACTTAATGCCACCTGTAATTCTGGCCCAAAAAGAAGGAAGAAGTACCCATGTCCATTTAATCTCAGCAAAATTATGAGATACTGAGTCTGTATCTCGTGATGTATGACTGAAGAACCAGACATGATTCTGCAAGGATTCAGGTAAATATTGACAAGAAACAGGTGAGCACAAATGTCTCTATGATCTGCAAGGTGATGCAGTTACTGGATATGCCCTCTGGAACTCACACCCCAGAGGGTGACAGAAATAGTGGTTCGTGGAAGGGTGATAATGGTCAAGAGTTTTGAAATGCTCATGTACAGAGACACCAAAACCACTTCAATTGATGACTTTAAAAAAGGGGCTACAAAGAATAGAATATGATAAAAGTACATAAAATAAGGAATAGTAAAAGCAAAGGAAACAGGGAGCTTCTTTTCTCTGTTGCATAATCAACATAACAGGGAGATGTACAGTGAAACTGAGCAAAGTGGAAATTGAAAACCAGCAAACTCAAATCGTTTTTCATACAATGCGCATACAGATGGCAGAATTCACTTCCATAGGAGGCAGGGGATGCTAAGAATGTAAAAATAACTGGGTTATTTATTCCTTTCAAATACATAATCCTATATTCTGAAACCACTGAGATGTGTGCAATCCCTTGGAGTGGGATACATGTACAAGGGGAAGAAGACTTCTTGGAGAGCTGGACTGCACCAGCTGTGTATACTATCTATCTCAGATCTACTCCCAGCTATGTTTCTCTAAGCTACACAAGCCAGCACAGAAAGGTTCCCTAATGCCTGTGCCACACCTTGCAGCCTTGCCACCACCCAAACGGTGTAACCTACAATGAGATCAGACACTAGTATTTAGTAGTGCAAATAATCTCTTGGCTGAACAATTTCCCTCTTACTCAGCAAACTATTTTCAGCTTTCACTACACAGACAATGCAGACAACATCTTCCTCGAAAGTAGATAGTTAACTAATAGGGCAGATAGTCATAGGGAAATGAGAGACTCCTACATGAGAGTCTGCTAGTATTCTCTTCCCTAGTGTTTCTTGACATCCCATCAATTACAGTTCAAATTTTGCTACCAAATTCCCCTCAGAAACCATCTTCCTTTATTTCCCTTCCCTCCATCATCCCTCAAACCCAGTAAACTCCAGCATTGCAGGCACAAAATACATCAGCAGAGAGCGTGACTCCATCAAAGCTTAATAACTTCACACCCTGCAAGAATAATGGAAGGGGGCCTTCTTTGGCTGTATTCATCAATTTTTGTTAAGCATTTCCTTCAAAGCTGTCAGGCCACTCATTCCCCCATCTAGCTGAAGAACAAACCTGGTGTGGGGCATTGCTGAAAGGCCCTAGGAGAATGAGGGCCAAAAATGTGACCATAATCACCAAAACTTAATCTCACCAAGGCTATTAAAGGATACATTGCTGGTTGCTATGAGCCATTCAGAGAGATAACTGCTCCGCAGACTTCAAAACACCTTGAGAAAATTAGATTTCTCTAAGCTGCAAATTGCATTTTTTCTCCACTTTATTTCTTTCTTTCTTTTTTTTTTTTTTCCACAGATTACTCTGTACATCACTCAGGAGATTTTACCTCTTGCATGGTTGGCAGATGATACTGTGCTAAGCATATCAGGACATTGGTATTATTTCAACAGGATTCTGATTCATGCAGAGCAGGGATGGTTTAAGTATCTATTTGATGAGGATGACTACAAAGCTAGCAGCTAACGACCAAAGTCAGTCTGAAGGGAAGGGATGGAAAGAATGCATTACTTGTTTGAAGTAGGTGGTGTCCCCCTTAGCCATCTCGGGACTCTGAGATAGGGTAGATTAAACAGACCTACTTCCTGATCTGATGATTCCTGTGTCCTCAGGAGATCCCGGCAGTAGAAATAAGCTAAGTGATCCACTTTTCGACTTCAAGGACCATCTGCCACAATCTTGCCTTTCAAAAATGCAGAGCACCCAATGGAAGAGACTCAAACTGAGCCATTCTGAATGTTTGTGAGGCAACGGTGAAACCCTTCAAAGCCCTTCACCTTCCCACTGGTTGACAAAGATGCCTTGTCTTGCAGTTAAAGAAAGCAGACTAGAAATGAGAGCAGGGTTTTCACCTGCCAAGTGACATTCTATTTGTATCCTATTCTCTGGATTATCTGGGTTACTGAATGTCTATGTCATAGACAAGAGACAACTCAGGTCCAGCCAGACTCTCTTTTGTATCATCTTGTCTCCAGTAATGGCCCAACTGAGTTAAGACTAGCATAACATTCTAGCTTGATCTGACAATGTATTAGCTCTAGGAAGAGCAATACACAGATGCCCCAACGCTTTCTTAGGTAATCAGCCAAAGGGCAACTATGTTTCCTTGTCTTCACCTGATACTATGAAGACATTTCTTCCACTCTCTAGCTTTAAGAATTGTGTATTTGCTCATGCAGAGGACTGAGCCAAGTTGTTACATATAAACAAGACTGTGCCTAAATTGATAAGCCATCCTGGAACTCAGAACACTAGGGAAAGCAATGATGAGCCTCTGCCTCTGAAGCTAGTACACCTCAGCATAATCAGCAGTGATTAAAACAGTAGGTCCCAAGCCCTGTTTATAATAAAAAGGATTAAACTCTACACTACATACTATAAGACATTCTAGCTGGACTTCTGTTTTCTCGGATATCCTGATCGTCCAACACTAAGAAAAGAATTAAAAATATCTACAAGTGTAACAAAAGTGACATCACATCAGCATTGTCAGGGTCTTACCCATTAAATGTGAATTATATCATCCACCTTAGAAGACTAATGTTATAGCAGTCAGTTGATTAATGGACAAACTTCATCACAGGCATAAATGAGTTATACTCCCACTGAGTTACAGTGGAGTCAAGGTAAGTCCAGTTTCAAAGATCATTAAATCCATAATAAAACTTGTTTAATCAAATATTTCAATATGTATGCTTACAATGTAGTGAGAAGAACTGTTTGTGACCTGGGTACTGAAACGATAGGAAATCCATTCAGCTGCAAGAATAGCTATGTAAATCAGCCTTTCCTCAGTAACATAAGAAATCTGGAAAACATTTCATGACTGATACGATTTACATTCTTCTTTTCCCTCCAAATCCTCAATATTACAAATTACATCTCGGGAAGAACTGCTTTAGCACTAGCTGAAAAAATTACAGCCAGCAGCAACGTCTTAAAGAACATACTCAATCATAACACGAGACCCTGGCTCCACTACAAATCATTACATGTAGGTCACACCAAAAGTAATGCCTCTTATTTATTACCATGGAAACTGTAACAGTTAAAATAGCACAAGAACACTATCTATAGAGCAAATTCTCAGCAACAAAACACTATTTTTCAGCATAGTCACCACAATTAGCTATGCATTTTCACCAATGATGAACAAGATCCTGTATGCTATGTTCATAAAAATCTGCATCAGCAGTGTAACTCACCGTCATTGTCATCACTGTTGAAATGCACCACACACCACCTCACATTACTCATGTGCTGTTTTTATTCCATAGCTATTCAGCAAGTGTCAATGAATGCCAATGAATGCCATGTTTTCCTGAATGGAAGAGAATTCAGTGACACACCTTTGCTTCATATGCACTTCCATGTCAGACACCAATATAGCAGCAGAAGGATAGTCTGACATCTGTCACATAGCAACAATATTTAATGGAGTACTGGTGGGAAGGTTCAACCTCTACAACCATACCACCAACATTCACCTCTGTAGGTCTGGACTAACATAATACAATAGGAAGGATTATTTTCAGAGCAGCCCTTGTACAAAATCTGAGATTGTCACAACCAGATGCAGCAGGCTTCACAGAAGATGCTTTATTTGCTTTGAAAATGAATTGAACTGGTAATACTGTTAGATCAAGATTCATACTCAAATGCAAACTTTACCCAAATTAAGCAGCATTTGAATTCAAAATTTGCTCCTTCCCATTAGCTTATCATACAGTTCAGAAAGCATTAGTTAGAAGCGCTCGCACAGGAGAAACTCTGCTCCAAGCTCTGCCATACAATGATGCCATGCACCTTACTAATCACTGCTTTCTTCACGAGAATATTTTTTAACTGAAGCACACAAAGACATGTCAGAGAATTAGAAGAAGGCAGACAATCTCCAATGACAAAGCAAAGTTATTCTTTTGATTGTTACCACTCTACAAAAATTGCAAATGAAAAAGATACATAGTCTCAATAGTGCTCTGAAAGTCCCAATAATACCTTGTGAACAATATAACATTGTCCATGTAAAAGTCTTCAGGCCCTTGCAATGGCAACAGAGTAGATGTGAACAGCACAAATGAGAAAAAACTGAGCTGCAGAATACAGAAGTGAATTGCTTAGGACCACACTAAGTTAACAGGAGAACTAGAGACTGACTGGGATGTACTCTGTACAAAGAGAATGAGCTAGCTCACGTACATGAGCAGAAATGTTATCCACCTGCTACCCACCCGCTTAGTAAATACATTCCAGAATTTGTGTCACTGGAGTGCTGTGGTTCTGCTCTTGTGGCTTCCCCACTCTAAATTGCAGTGTGATGATCACAGCAGACATTTGTCTCTCTGTACCTGTATTGTTACTGCTCATTTAGACTCTGCAACATGGTGCTGAGTTAAACCTAGAATCTGGCCCAAACACTAACCACAAGGTACAGCCACAAGTCACCAATGACTGTTACACAGCCTCACTAAATCTATCATTTTCTAGCTGCGAGTTAGTTAAGTCTCAACTTACCCACAGAAAGCCAAGTGAGAATGAATGGCTGCCTGTCCAACATTCCTTGCCCGAGGGCAGATTTGCTTTGGTCACAGTTATTAGCACCATGATCTGGTAGATGAAAGAAGCTTTAATGAAAAGACATTGAACAGCATCTCAGGCTCCCAGCTGTTTTGTGATGCGGGCAATGAAAAAGGCTTGCTAAAAATATCTCAACAGAAATGTGATCCAACTAAATATAATTCTAGTTTCTTTGTGTGATTCTAACAGAGCATACACGGAGATGAGACATCTTAGCATGTGAGTTCAAGGGCTGTGCTATGATTTTCTCCCATTAATTAAGCCTACTTGCAGATATATGCTAAATAGAACAGCACTAAAGACCATGAAATACCATTTTTGTCCTGAATCTAACACAGTTGCAGTAAATATATATTTTTTTCAGTTTCTCAAATACACTTTCATGAATGTTATTACATTCTTCCACAACAAGAATTTCCACCACTGCACACTTAGTTGTCACTTACTTAAAGAACACATTAGCTGCTAAGCAGCATACAGCAACAGCATGTAGGTCAGTGAAGCAGGAGATGAAGGAGACAGATCCTTTCATTTGAGTAAAATGTTTTTCTTTTAAGAGACAGAAGACTCAGTACAGGAACTGAAGAGTCCAAAAACCTAAGGAACAACTCACTACATGCTTGACTGTAAATGTAATTGCTTCATCTATTCACTCCAAGTCAAGGAAACAAGAGCCAGCCATTTCCTTCTCTGATAAATGAGAAAGGAGAACTGACTACAGAAGACATGGAAAATGTTGAGGTACTCGGCAAGTTCTTGGCCTTAGTCTTCACTGGCAGCCAGGACTCCAGTGTCTCTCATTCCTGAAACTCTACATAGGAACTAGGGGAGCAAAATCCCCCCTCCTGTAAGAACAGATCAAGTCCAAGATCACCTTGTAAGAGTGAATGAGTATAAGTTTATTGGGCCAGAAGACATGTATCTCAGGGTCCTGAGGGAGATGGCTGATGTGGTTGTTAAGCCATTTCCATCATATTTGAAAATTCATGGCTTTCAGACAAAGTAACTGGTGACCAGAAAAAGAGAAACACCATTCTCACTTTCAAGAAAGGGAGAATGAAAGACCCAGGGAACTACAGGACAGTGAGCCTCATCTCTGTGCCTGTAACCAGAGGCAGCCAGCACAGTTTCACCAAGGGCAGATCATGCATGACCAATATGGTAGCCTTCTACAAAGGAGTGATAGCATCTGTGGACAAAGGGAAGGAGAGGTAAAGGTTCAAAGAGTAGGCTACTCAGTAGATAAGGAATTGGTTGAATGGATGCAGCCAGAGGGTTGTAAGTAAACGGCTCTATGTCCAGGTGGAGGCCAGCCTTGGGTGGTGTCCCTTGCCAAGTCTTGCCAAAGTCATTCTATGATTCATTACAATGTCTCTCCTATTAACAACTGTGTTTTCATATGATCACTAGTGTATTGCTAGTTTTCTGAGATAATGACATTAGTTATAAACAGAAAAAAAAGTATGTAGTATGTCTCCAAGTTGGAAGGAGCAGCCAAGGCTCTATCTTGTACACAGTGATTCCATAACATATTTGATAGTGGTAGCTCAAGCACAGGAAGTGCAGATATATTTCAACCCTATTGTTCCCACAGGAGTAATTTCATTTGCTTCAATCCTTCTTTATGCTTTTGTTACAGTACATATAAAGCAAGAATCCCCTCAATGCAAAGCAGAGAAGTGAAGGCCCCCAGCACAACATTAGAATATCTAGCTGTGCTTCTGGCAAGTGAGAAACACCAGCCTAAGAATAACAGATGAGTTTTTGGTCTCCGTGGGACACTAATACTGACAACAAAGAAAATAAAATTCCCAGCAACTATTAATTTTACTTATCTCTTTCAAATTACACTGACTAATACAGAACATGATGCAAACACAAAGAAATTTTTTAGGGGAAAAAAAAAAACCTGCTGTGGGTGGGCTTCCAGAAAAGTACAAGCACCAGGCAGTAATTAATACTTTTCATAGAGTTTGTAGAGAAACCACCCCACACACCTCATGATAAACACCTCTGAATCATAGGCAAGATTATCTGCAGTCCTTGGAGACCAGGAAAGAAGGGACCCAAAGAGTAGGGAAGGGATTTGGGTGTTCGGTTTTCTTAAGGTTTTTTGTTTGTTTATTTTGTAGGGTTATTTATTTATTTATTTATTTTCAGACAAGCCAGATCTACCTGTTAGGCATAGAAAAATTTTACTTCAAGGTTACTAGGCCTTCAAAAAACTAGTAACAAATCTCACTTAACACCAAGAAATGGACTCATCTAGTGAAAAAACAAAATTCAGGCAAAGTCATCCAGTGTTACACTGAACTGTTCCTTAGAAAGAGCTACAAATCAAACAAGAAAAGTATTTCTATTCAGAAAAGTATGTTTCTTCCTTTTAAACAGCAGCTGTTAGTCTAAAGGTTAAATTAAAATATTTCTTTGTCAAGCTCTTAAAGAAAAATGGACTATTCAAATACGTATTTTCACTCTGTAAATATTTAGCAGTACAAACATGTTAATCAATTCACATCAGACCACTTTTACAAGCAGTAAAGTAAGTCACAACCGAACACTGAAAATGCTCCAAGATGTTTATTTAATGTGGAACTCAACTGTAGCTTTTCCTAAAGCTTTCTGCTTTTTCATTTCCCAAGACATTCATAAACCTATGATGCACACACCAGCACAGCAAACAAGAATGAATCCCTAGATTCACAATAATCATTCACGACTGAGTGGGCATTACTCTGAAAGCTCAGACAACTCCATATAAAAAGAAAAGCTTTATTCCTACTCAGATTACAGAAAGAACTCCAAAATTGCTGTTATGACAGAAAGTTACAAAGTGCATGTTCTCCCCACCATCTACCTCTTTTAAAAAAAATTCTTCTAACCCTTTTTAATTTGCTTTCAATTAGGTATGCATAGTATTGCATGCAGCATGCATTTTAATCAGAGCACGTTCACATAAGTTTTAACTTCATTCCTTCCACTATCGCAGATGTCAGAAAAATTAACTCATTTCGTATGACCAGAGTTGGGGAAAGAAAGACACAAACGCTAATGAAAATTATTGCTGAAATGCAAAGTAAAAAGTGAAGGTGGTAATGCAGCTCTAATAATAATAAAAGATGCAACAATATATTGGCATCACTGGCCCCAGTGACAACAGCACTGGCACCACTTCCACAGCAGGGAAACTCCCAGGCACCAGGTGTATCAGCAATGCTTGCTCTGGTGCTGAATGGAATCCAGACAGCAAGTTCTTGAAATTACACGTGAAGTCAAGAATTTGACTTGAGTTTTTCCTGTATAGTAAGTATATTACTGGACTTGTTTATTGCTCCAGCAATTAAGAAATACCTTTTGTAATGATCATTTCCCAGAAAGGGTTGAAACTGACCTCTAGAGATCATCTAGACCCATCTTCAGCTAAAAAAATTAACATACCACACAACAACCTTATCTCCTGTTTAATCATTGCCCTAATCACATCTCTTATCTAGGAGTAAATATTATGTTAGTACATGCTGGAGGAAAATAGGTAGGCTTAGAAATAAGATTTTACAAAGCAAGATTCGAATACTGTTTCCTAGTTACACTGCTGAGAATATACAAATAGCCACTCCACTAGTTGAGATAGGCTAGAGATTGACAGGCTGATGGGTTGATCAAGAATGAGTTTACAAGAATCTCAACAGTTCAACAAGGGGAAGTGCAAAGTCCGGCATCCGGCAACAATTCCAGACTGGAGGGACACCCAGCTGAGAAGTAGTTCTGAAGAGAAGAACCTTGGTGTCCCAGCAGACACCAAGTTGAACACGTGTCAGAAACACACCTTCGCAGCAAGGAAGGTCAATGGTATCCCAGGCTACCACAGGAGGATAGTTGCCAGAGTCAAGGAACAGATCATTCCCTTTTATTCAGCACTGGTGAGAAGTTTTGGTGCTGTACAGGTAACAGAGCACTGTCACCCAGCCCTCAAAAGCTGCCTGGAAATGGTACTGGGCAGTCTGCTCTGGATGCCCTTGATGGAACAGGGGTCAGATCAGATGGACCCAGTGGTCCCTGCAAGCCTCAACCATTCTGTGAGGTCACTTTTGCTTGCCAGAAAATGATGGATGAGCCAAGTAAGATTTCAGAGAAGCACAAACATTTTGGTCAGATTTCCTCCTTGTCAGGCAGCAACATATCTCTTGGCTTTCTTATTGAAGAGTGTATGTAACAAGTTTAATCAAGAAGGCAATAAAACTTAAGCAAAAACATTAATTAAACATTTTAAATTGCTTTTTTGAAAGCATGATGAACATCAAATACAGGCAGATGAAGGCTCGTTTTTCTTTCCTTAGAGAGAAAAACAAGAATTTTCCTATTGAAGGTAAATTAAGGTTTTCAAAGGATGCATAATTCAGATGCCTTTATTTTAAATGGTGAAATAGCTTGTCTCCCTTCCAACCTATTCAGTAAGTAGTAAGGGAAGGAGAATACAATTTCTTTTTGCACTTCAACAAATGGGATCATTTCCTTTTTGATATGTTTTCTAATTTTTTGGCATAAGCAGCCAGCACATATTTGAGCCTCTTGGCATTCTCACCTTCTTTCTGGCACAAATGCATGCTTAGAGCTTGTCAGTAGTGTCCTCCTCATCCTTAAGATTCATTCTCCTCCTCCTGTCCACCCTCAATCAAATCCCAGTAGCTTGCACAAAATTTGGCTGCAATAACACTAACTTGCTGATGCACAGTGAACCCTTCATTTCATTTTTCCTCAAGAACATACTAATCTTCTTTGGCACTGCTTACAACCAGATGTTAAGTTATAGAGGGAGGGCTCCATAGCCAACAGTTTAAATCAGATGCCATAGGAGGACACAGTAAAGTTGACTTCTAAAGTGGCTTGCCAGTTACCAATTTTCACCCAGTATCATCCGGAGCAAGGAACAAGCTGCTGTTTTACAGGCAATTTTCCAGCTACATAGCTTTGTCTGAGGAAGAAAAAAGCAAAGACCTTCAGTAAACAGTAGTATTAACTTGAAGACTCTCATTCTTGAGTTCTAGAACACATACATAAATACACACTTCCCAGTCCCTTTTACTGAGCAAATAATGAAATATTAATTCCTTTAGGAAATTTATCATCAGTGAAAGCTCCCTCCATTAATCTCCTTAACTCTCAGCTGCCAGCACCTAGAATATTCAAGGCCAACATGCAGTGAAGACACTTCGGAGCTTCCAAATACTCACCAAGTCCAATTTAAAAGTGGTAATATTAGAAGCCACAATTTCTATCTCAGCTCTGACCATACAAGCTGCTGTTCTCACCTCTTCTCATGAGCTGCAAAGGCTTTTCCAGCTAAACAGTCAGCTAAATTCAGCTTATCATATACATGGCACAACAATCGACTGTTCCATGGCTCTATTAGGCCTACAGATCTAAAGGAGTAACTATTATTGCATTTTTCCATTGCAAGAAAGAGACGATAGCCTAATATTTTTAGATAGGTGCTGTTGAGATCTAGTTCTACTATGTTTTACACCTCAGGTCAAGATTTAAATTGGGAAAAATTATAGATCAAAAGCTATAAAAGGCATGATTAAAGCATTATGTTTTGATGGTATGCTACAATAATTCTCAACATATGCAAGTGGTGGTACAGAACTGGACACCACAGTATAATTAATCTCACTGCTTGTTGAATAAAAACTTGTAACTTTTATGACACCTTTTCAACAGTAGCCAGAGCTCGGAAGTCCTCTATCAGAGCTTTTATATTTCTGGCAACCTTATTTAACATGGTGTGCGTTTCCACGCAGGTTGTTTTTAGGTGGTTATTAGCTAATACTTATTATCAATTTTGCTCAAATTTTACTTCTCCAACCCTTAGGCTACACTATACCAGTGACAAAAAGCTTAGCCGAAATGTTGAAACTGAATGCAGAATTGAAGCCAAATTGCCAGTGGAAATGCATCACTCTGTTGGCATCGCTATGGATTGGATGATACCAAACTCCCACCTAGATAGGGTGGGGCTGCAGCTGATATCAGTACAATTCACAGTCTACAGACTGCCTGCAAGCACACGGTTTGAGTCCCTCAGCAAGTCTGCTGGGAGGAATGGCTGACATGCCAGAAGACTGTGCTGCCATTGGGAACTTCTTCACAGTGAAGGTGCCAGAGCACTGGCACAGGCTGCCCAGAGAGATGGTGGAGTCTCCTTCTCTAGAGACATTCAAGACCTGCCTGGATGCCTACCTGTGCAACCTGGGCTAGGGAGCTGCTTTGGTAGGGGGGTTAGTCTTGATCTCTAGAGGTCCCTTCCAACCCCTACAATTCTATGACGCACATACACCATTGTAGACACATAAATTACATGCTATATATGTCATCTCTGAATTCCACTCGTGCTGTTTTTTCTCTCCTCTTTAACACAAATTGGTTTCTATATATGGCAATTAAAACTAACCTAGCCAGTGGGAAAAGTGGGAAAACACCTGTATAAACCTCTCATTACCCTGACATCTTACAGTACTTGTACCACATTTTGAGAATACAGCATGTTGTCTGAGGTAGATGATTTTTGTGATGTTCTACTGCCAATGGACTTTCAGCAAGTCACCTGCTTCTTTCCTGAATCCCAAGTTCTAACATTACCAAATCCAAAGCTTTATGGAACAACCCATTTCCAGACATAACAGTCAAGATGTATTTTATCTAAAGCTCGTCTCACAGCTGACTGGGAAATATCATTCATAATTTATAGCCACTGGCAGATCTACATCAGAACGCATCGTGGAAGCAATTATCTGTTATGCTTGCTGGATGGTGTATATAGTATGATCCAAAACCCTACATTGTACAGAACAGATTCCTTAAGTTTGTTATACAAACTAATGACTCTGATCACACTCATAGAAAGGACCACAGATCTGGTATTTTGAGAATTTTAATCTTGAAACTAACAACATTCACAGGAACAGACACTTACTTGAGATTTAAGGAGGAATTGAGCTTCTTAAATCCTATCAAAGCAAGTTCCTTATAACAAAAGCAGCTGTGAAAAATGAGGAAGTGTTCATATACAACATCTTTCCTATTCTGATAGAGGTCAGTAATACTTTGAGCAGGCAGAAGCCTGCATATATACAAAAAAGAACAGATATTAAGCTCAAGGCTGAAGCCACGAGAACAAGGTTTTATTCTCAGTGCTGTCAATAATTCATTAGTGACCTTTGAAAGGTACTGGAGTATACTCCAAATATAACTAATAAAATACTTATTCATTAGCAAGCTTGCTAAACTCATTAAAATTAGTAAACTGCTTCAAAGTTCAGAGATTTTAAAGTTTGCTTCCAGCAATAAATCTAACAGTTAACCTTAATTAATTCAAAAATCTGCTCCTTATTAGTAATGGAGATAACCACAGCTAAATGAACACAACTTAGTAGCAGGATAAATGTACCTATTTTGTTAAAAAGATCCTAGAGAGGAAAAAAAAAAAGCAAAAATAAAGAGATTAAAAAAGGAAAAAAAAACAAGATGTGACTAAGAACTTGTTTCACGTTCTCCAGGTTTGATGTGTAAATCAGGCAGACACTTTAATTATACATACTTACAATACATTTTCAAAAACGTCAGTACAAACTTCAGAACACTATCTCCTATGTGATCTTAAGATACCTAGAGTATCTTAAAATACATCAAGAAATTAACACATTTAAAATGGTCCCTGTTAGAGAACAGAACAGCAAAAGGAAAGAAGAACTGCAGTGCATGATGTTGCATTTTTTTGTAGCCAAAAATGATGTATGAGCCATAAGCAAGTATATTATTAATCTCAACACAGCAAGAAGAAAAATAATCATAAATAGCAAATATATTCATTATTTCTGCTTTGACAGCTTCTTCATTCTGCTGAGATTAAACATCATATAAAACAGCACTAGAAATTCAATCACTGATATCTACTCTGGGTCAGTTGTCACAACAGAAACCAGCATAGGTCTCCCAGAATAAATCTCACAGTGTTTATGTTCCTATTAACCTTGAAACATTCAGTCCGATGCTGGGCAGAGGTCAGTCATCCCACTGTGTACAAGTCTAGGAAGATCCTAATGTCTTCACATTGACTTTCACCCTTTCCAATTCTTTACTGAAAATTTACAAGATAACACCTAATTTTAAGTACCTAAATTCCCCAGCCCCACCCTACTCACATAGTAGGGCTGGAAGAAAGAAGCCTTGATAGTGCTCAAGCACCACTCAGCAACAAAGCTTTATTATCAACAGTCCTAACCCCAGATATGAAGAACAGCACCATACTATATTTCTGCTGAAAGGAAAATTAACTTTGTAATTTCATTCCAGGTAAATGAAGTACACATTATCAGAAGGGAAGTTTTAAATTCAGTCTAGAGTACTTCTCCCTAGAAAGAATCATAGAATCTCCAAGGTTGGAAAAGACCCACAGGATCATCCACCAGTCCAGCCATCCACCCATCACCAATAGTTCTCACTAAATAGAGTTACTTTTCTTTTAGAATAAATCCCATGGATCTATCCGCACTTTTCCTATGTTGTAGGTCACCTAAGGAGAAATGCTTAGAGACAAGCCTTTATTTTCAAACACATACCTGCAGAGTAAGTAGAGCAGAGTATGGATAGGATTGTTTCATAAAATGAAAGTGAAGGTGGGAAAACCTTTCACTGTTGCAGGTTTGCCTTAGCCTGTTTACATACCTTGAGAAACCTCATCTTAATGTTACTTCTCACTCAATCTTACCTCCTTACCATAACAAGAGCCCAATAAAGTTAGTTGTTCCTCCTATGCTATGCACTTTTTCGCTTACATTTTCAGCCTCAGCAGCAAACACCCTCCATCAGCAGTTCACTGCCAGTTTTAAGCCCAATTGCTTTAAAAGACCAAAAGGAATTGAAGCCAATGGGATAAGGTTTAACAAGACCAAATGCCAGGTCCTACACTTTGGCCACAACAACCCCAGGCAATGCTACAAGCTTGGGGCAGACTGGCTGGAAGTCTGTGTAGAGGAAACAGAGCTGGGGGGATTGATTGATGCTCCACTGAACACGAGCCAGCAGTGTACCCAAGTGGACAAGAAAGCCAATGGCATCCTGGCTTGTATCAGAAACAGTGATGTCAGCAGGAACAGGGAAGTAATTGTCCCCCTATACTCAGCACTGGTGCGGTTACACCTCGAGTACTGTGTTCAGTTTTGGGCCCCTCACTGCAAGAAAGACATCAAAGCCCTGGAGCGTGTTCAAAGCAGGGCAACAAAGCTGGTGAGGAGTCTGGAGCACAAACCTTATAAGGAGCAGCTGAGGGAGCTGGGATTGCTCAGTCTGGAGAAGAGGAGGCTCATGGGAGACCTTATTGTTCTCTATAATGACCTGAATGGAGGTTGTAGTGAGCTGGAGGTCAGCTTCTTCACTCTTGTAATTAGTGATAGGACTAGAGGGAATGGCTTCAAGTTGCACCAGGGATGGTTCAGGTTGGATGTTAGGAAATACTGCTTCTTTGAAAGAGTGGTCAGGAGTGGAATGGGCTGTCCAGGGGGGTGGTGAAGTCACCGACTCTGGAGGTGTTCAAGGAACATTTGGACACTGTGTTGAGGGACATGGTTTAGTGGATGGTGATGGGTGGATGGTTGGACTGGGTGATCCTGTGGGTCTTTTCCAACCTTGGTGATTCTATGATTCTAGAAATTATAAGAGTTTCATCATCAGGCTTAACATAGTTAGACTTCTTAACTCATTGCCAAGTACTCACAGGGCTGAAATTACCTTTCATTCTTCTAAGGCAGCTTTAGGCAGTACTATTGAACATGCTCTACGGACAGAATCATTCCTGAAATAAAGCTTCAGAAGAAAGGTATCATCTTTCTTAAAAGGTGAAAGATCTCCTAGCACTTTTCATAGAATCCAGATTTGCCTTTATAATTTCATCCACGGTAGCCCTAATACCCATGTCAGAAATAGCGTTATTGTTATTAACACCATGTGTATGAAACCGAAATTTACCTAGTCATCCACTGGAACAGAGAGCAGTATACAAAAACTATTATTTACAACCTAAAGAAGGCCAGTTTTTAACTGAGACAATTAAATGGAAAGACAAAGCCATTCCTCTCACAAATATGCACTCCAGCATTTGTCAGCATCAATTAAGCACAACAGATCAAAGCAGGTGAAGAAACAGAACAAGACTGTTTTTAAGGTGCATCAGATATTCCTACACTGAGTTAAGAAGCAGATATGTGCCATTGAGCTTTGCCAAACAAAACTAAAACTGATCCACCGTGGTCACTGATATGGCTTCAGTCTGCATTTTCTCTGACTTAACTCTTGAGATTAGTTCCCTAGCTTTTTCTGAATTTTAAGTGCTTCCACAAATTAGTGGACAGAGTCCAGCTTGTTGTACAGAGGTATTTCTACAAGCACAGACAAGCAGCTAAAAGGTTAGTTTCTAGAAGGAGGAGTTAATTAGCACAAGTACGTTACTGAATTCTCACAGTAGGGGCCCTGTAGGTAGAACTTACATGGATGTAGCAAGCTCAAACAATGTACACAGTTTAAGTAAGCAGTTGCCATATAAAGGATATTTTTTCACTACTGCAGAGGTGCAAGCCTTGAAACCAAGCTTTTCCGACTCCCCATTTCTGTTACGTGCTGTTGTACTGCCATCAAGTGGGGAACGTGGAAAGGAAGGGGGATAAAGATGGTCACGAACTGTTCAAACAGACTAAAAGAAGGGAAAGTACGAGGCTAAAATAAGCAATAGTTCTGAATTTCCAATTACAATAGCCACATTTCAGAGGCCAATTCAAAAGTAACAGGCAGAAATGTATGTAACTGGAATACCATTTCTACCCATAAACAAACACTAGACTGAGTACCAGTGAGCAATATGCGACAGGCACAAAAGGTCTGTGACCAGACTGCAAATTAAGCCACGCAAATAGATACAGTCATATTAATCTGAGCTATCTGAAGGTCTATATACACTTCTTATTTTTTCCAGAAGAAGAATGAGGTTAACTTCAGCAAGTAAGTTACCAAGTGTGAAAGATTTTGAAAAAGTGCTCCGATGCACAAAAGGCACACAAGTGCAGGTGTATCCTCCTTGCCTTCTTTTGAGTTTGTCTAGTTCTAGCCACAAAGAGCAAGAATTTGGCCATCAAGTAAATTAAAATTGGTGACTCATTTACGTCAGTAGTTTAAACCTGAGAATGCAGAGCACAGTCCAACTTAGAACCTCTAAAAAGGGTTTTATTTACTCCATCTTACCACTGTGAAAGCCAAAGCTTTTCTAAGAGAACTGCAGGTACTGCAAGAGGAAATGCTGCTGCATTCTTGGTCAGTTGCAGCCCTGGGAAATGTTCTTCCTCAAGACAGTGAAAATACTGCACAGCTGGCATTGAACAGGCAGCAAGAGAAATTCCTGGGTAGACAAAGTCCTCAGTATTCACACTGTCATGCCTTCAGGGATGATAAGACAGTTAAGAGGTTTTGAGAGATTAATAACATATTTATTCCCCCAACTGTCTTTAGTCAATGAATTTCAGGCACAGGCTTTAGATAAATGGCGCAGAAATGAGACTGATCTATTCTTTATAAAGCACATCACCATCAGATGGTGTTATCCATGTTTTATGAGTCCAAATGGGCCTTGTATGTTATTGAGCACACTTGCTGTCAACTCAGGTTCAGAAGAACATGGCCATGTTTTCACAGCCAGTTGCATACTATCCAGGGCCACACAAGAGGAGAAATACTGTTTTGCATTGCATACTCTGCAGTGGTCATTAAGTGGCTGGCTAGCAAGCTCTGTCTCCCTTAGTCTGTTTTAGAAGACCCAAGTTCATCCTTTGTAAATACATCCTAGAAAGGCAAAATAGCACTGACCTCTGAAACGCTGATGATCTGCAACAATACAAAGAAAACTACAGAAAACCAAAAACATCTACCCACAGATTTTGGATGACATCCTTCATTTGACAGACTAACAAGAATTTCAAACAGCAGGGCTCATTCAGATAATATGCTGTTTAACTGGCCAGAGATATGCATAGTTAGGACTTGTTACGATCTTTATTTTTTCCATATATCAGTTTATAATCCAAATATGAGTTTGGTTCTAGGTACTTCAAAAACTTTATTTCATTATTCATGGTTCTGTAATAGCCAAAAACTTGCCCAGAGAATTACCTTTTCACTTAATAGGAGAGGAGGCTGATCAGCAAAAATTCATGATGGAGTGAATCTGCATCAAATAACAGCAAATACTTGGGAAATTTGAGAAGGGAAGATGTCAATACTCAGTAGTAGGAACAGTGACAATACTACAAGTACCATTTGTCCTCTAAAAGCAGCAATAATTGTCTACTGCCTGGGATCTTCACAGCCTAGCAAACAAACTGGCCTGAAACCAGCCAGCAGATCAGCCTGCTTCTGAATTTCAGTTTAAACCAAGTAACCTTAAACCTTGCAGTTATGGAGTAGACAATCAAAAATCCAGATCTGTTTAATGCATGGACAAATTGTCCTGGAATTTTTAGCTTTTTTTCTAAGAATTGCCAGCTGAGCAAAATTAAACTTACCAATGGATTTCTGCAGTGAAAGCTCCTGTCTGCACATCCCAATCAACAGAAGGATGGATTAACCTTAAGTTTCTCTGGCATTAAGTGCCCTCCACCCCTAAGCTACCTGAAGTCTCTGACATCTGTCACTCTTTGAGCAGGGTATCCCACTCTAGCCTTTTAGACAAGCCTCACTCCAAAAATCCTTCAGCTAGAGAGCAAAGGTAATGCAAGATAAAAGTTCCCTGATGCTCATTTTTAGTACAAGAATGTATACTAGTAATAAAAAGCACTGACAAACCATCCATAATTCCACTGTGAAATTAACTAGGTGCTTACAGTCAGACTGAAGTGATTTCCAGCCATTTTATGCTACTCATTTAACTCCAAATATTTCAACAGTGAGATTTGTTATGAAGTACTAAAGGCACAGAGTCACTAAGTAAAGTTTCTTCCAGTTCTCCACCCACTAGATGGTTATTACTCTTAATAATGCATTCACAGGCAGAAAGCACTTTTCTTCCTATTGCTTGATACAGCATGCAGCCTTTTGGACTTCCTATTATCATCTGTTCCCAGCCATGAATCTAGTACATTTCTACACACCAAGTTCCTCCTTCATTCAACAATGGAGCAATAACAATAATGCTTCTAAAAGGGAATAAAATTAATTTCCAGGGAGGCTGCATTAGCTGGATTTTAATTCTTGTGCTGTCCCACAAATCCAGAGCTATTTTAAGAGTATTAAATATTCCTCTACAGAAATTACAGGGCTTCAAACGAAAAGAAGACATAAATCACGGGTACAGTTTTTCATTCTTACTTCTTGTTGCACATAAACTTAATTTGCAATCATGGTCCAGTTGCACAAAGCACACAAGATGATTAAATACAGCTTCAACAATATGGTGGAACAGGATAAACAAGCCTCACAACATAAAAAGCCCTCATCAGTTGGTGTCATATTTCCTCATTACTAAATGCTGAACAGCTCAGTTCTTACGAGATTAAATAGAGCATCTGATAGCAATGTTCATCATATCACCACAAGATCCCAACTAGCAACTGAGTTGGATGACCACAGCCAATGACAACATGATATACCACTGTGACATCCTACAGAGACACTGCTCAATTATCACAGTTTGGTAGTAGCACATTCGTGCCATAACAGCATATAATCACCAGGCTGCAGCATATGGGAGCTGCAAAAAACATCCACAACATGTAGACACTGAAGGGTTACAGCAAGAGACACCAAAGCCAGGCTTCCTGCACTGTGAGCTCCCCTTCAGAAATCAGCCACAGAAGTGACAGACGTATGTTACAATACAGGTTTCATATCATGTGATACTGAATATCTAAATTAAAAAGGTAGTCACTTCACTGCACAGCGATATGAACACAGGCATTGGTGTGAATTCTCAGCTTCAAGTAAAATGGCACTGCTCTTGAAAAAGAAGCCCAGGTTCTAAGAAATCTGGGGAAACAAGTCTAAGATGAACAGTCACTAAATTTAGAGTCCAGCATTTGACACGTTACAATGATTTAAATAAACATTTGCAAGACAGTAACACACAGGGCACACAAGAACACACTGAAAGCATGCAAATCTTTGACAGGTGTAAGTTAACACAAATCCACAGACATCAGGGAACCTTTGCTGGTTTCAACCTGTCAAAGAACTACAGCAGAGCTAGCTTGATGCCTTCTTCACTTCCTGCAACAGGCAGTCCCCCAGTAGGGGTATATTCAAATAGCAATTTGAGATTAACACTCAAACGAAACAAAACAACTAAAATAAGTTGGTGCTACAGTTGCTGGTATAGCACTTCCTTCATTTTGACACCCTCTCTTCACAACCAAATGTTAACAGTGATGAGATTTTTATGAAATGCATTTTTAACTGCGTGCAGACATATCTCACCAACCTTACTGAAAGACCGACTTCACTATCTTTCTATACTCCTCCAGAAAGGAATTAACACCACGTTTATATGTTTTAAAAGTACATAAATTTGTTGATATTTGTTTGTTTTCAATCAAATAGCTTTTTTGCAGTATATTTAAAACACAGTGTTCTTTCCTTTACGCTGTAGTTGAGAATTATAAACATCTCTCATAAGACTACATGAAAAAGATGAACAGAAATAAAACCAAGCCAAGTCTTCCAGCTCTGCCACGCATTAAACACACAGCCCTATCAGCAGGAGAGCTTACATTAGAAACAAAATCTGTTTCAGTCTGTACCTAAAAGGTTTACCTCAGGACCCAGATTAAAGTTTAAAGGTCTTCAGAAAAACCTCAAGACAGGGAAAGCCCCCACAGGAAAAAATGCCACACAGAATTTCCAGAAAGAAAGAGGTAATCATTACTTTCAGTAACAGTTATAATAGCAATAGTACCTATTTTTAATGATTCTCCCTCCCTAGAGATCTCAGCATGCTTTGTAAACTATATAAGCACTAGTGTAAGGTTTACTTAATGTTGAAATTCAGCCATCTCTGAGACACTGTCTTCTGCAGTTGTGCTATACTAAATTGTATTTTAGTGTAACAAAAAAAAAAAAAATGTTCTATTCATTTAAAATCATTAGGGAAGTTTGGCAAAACATTGAGAGAACATGTGGGTTTAAACTCTCCACAGAGAAGCGCCATGGAATATTTAACAGTCTGAAATGGAGATGATTTCTTGCTTGTAAAATAAAAAGAATGCACTTCCAGCCACCTTCGCTTACCAGCCACATTAAAACAAACTAGGAGGCAGTTAATCAGCGACTAAAAGGAAAATGCTCATGTACAGTATGGGAATAGCAGCCACCCAAAAGGTATGCAAAAGTTCAAGGCACAGCTTGCACTGGAAGCAGATTCATCAGGAGATGGATGGCTCAGTCCTTTAGTCTTGTTCTGCATCACATTTATGCAAAGCATGGACTGATGAAAAAACGTATTTACACTCAGGAAATATATAAAAAAAAGTAAAAACTGAAAGTAAACAGAAGAAAAAGAATTTTAAAAATCCTGTGTTGCATTTTAATCAGATGTTTTTTCCAGATCAAAATTTTGAACCTAACATCTAAGCCTAGATACTGCATCCTGTCTCTTCGCAACTCCCATCACCTTCTCCCCTTTCACCTCAATCGCATACACAAAATGTACCCACACACCCACAACCATCCTTTGGGAAGAATATGCATTTGGATTCAATTTATACTGTGGCCAGAAGCAAATGACATCAATACCAGAGCTGACAAGCTAGTACCCCCCAAACATGATTAAAAAATGCTTCATTTATTTTAATAAAAAATAGCTAAAGCAAGCAAGACAGAACTGTATTTTCCTTTTAATCTCCCCTGACGGCTCAGACAGCTTCTGATCACATGGGGTTTGCAAGTCATCTGAACACATTAGCATTCAACTATTTAATAACACTACAGTGATCAAGCGTCTGAAGTTATCTTATAGCCAGTTTAGTGAATGTCTAACACAAAATGAGCTAAATTAACAGTGGAGGCACAATGGCTCTATTATGAAAAGAATATTACACCCATTTCTCTTAATAGTAATCTCCTGTCAAAGTGATGCCTATAGATATTATATAATTGCTTAACACTGAAAATTGGCCACGTTGTTGTCATCCCCTGAAGACTTGACTGCAAAATGAATGGACCGTGGAGAACTAACCCCTTAAAGCTCATAAATAGTCATCTGGAGATGGCACTGCCTGGAGAAGCATTGAAGGGAGTTTTTTTGCTTCCCTGCTGCAGATAAGATAGAAAGTAACACGAGTTCTGAAACTTAATAACGAAAAACAGCCATAACTTGTAGCTTGAGAAGTTTAGTGAACATCAGGAACAGTTTCTTCAACAGAACAGTGTGGAGTTAAGAGAGGCAGCCCACAAAAAATGGTGGACTCAATTTTATCTAGACAAAACCACAGGTGACCTGGTCTAACACTAAAAGCAATCCTAACCCCAGCGGGAGGCTGGATATGACTACCATAAAACATTCCTTTCAGTCAACTTTCCTAGGATTTTGTGACTTGCTACACGGACACAACCCAAGCCAAGATCTAACTGCAATTGGAAATTGTTACAACTGTTCTTATATCACAATAAAGCTGTAGGCATCTCATATAAAGATCCAAGAGGACCCTAGGCAGGTACTTCCATCAACAGCTGCTCTTTCCACAGAAAACAATTATAGTTTTGTCCTTCACCTGCCAGAAAATAGGTCAGGTGAAGAACTGAGTCTACCTATCACACACCTTTACTAATATATGAAGGTATTTCAAATGTTCAGGTTAGAGGGAAAGTCTAGAACACTTCAATTTCTTCCAGAACATCTTGCACCAGCTTGTAGTCGGTTACAAATACACAGTGAATCTTAGTAGACAGGAAGAGGTCAGTAGAAGAAAACTACTTCCCGCTTTCTCTATTAGAATCTACATAGTTTAACTTCAGGGGAAAAAAAACTGCTTCAAAAGCATTTCATGCATATGAATGCATCTTCTTTCTCCCCTATCTTTTAGCTTTATTTTCCTAACAAGCTTTTGTAGGTGAAAGAAAGCTATTCAAGCATAAATGACACATACAAGCTGACAAAACCTTCTTGAAGGACTGTGCAGCTGCAACCTTTCCACCCACCCCACCATTGATACAGAACATTCCACACCTTTTAAAGTTTTTGTGCAGATGCCAGGTAGACTACGTAAGCACACTTTCATCAAATTCTCTTGTAGCCTGTGTAATTTGCTCTGCTGACTAAGCATAGTTTTAATCAGCTGGTGAGAATCCCAAGATGTGAAGGGAGTGGGTGGCTGTGGGTTCCAACCATAGCCATGGTATAACAAGAATCTTAAAAAAAAAAGGAGCTGTATACTATCCAGAGATTGCTCTGGACTCCAAAGCTTCCATTCAACTTTTTACATATTACATTATTCTTATTTCAACAGTAGAAAAAAATACTAAGACAGTTTGCTTCCTCAGGACCTCATGCTTTTTCCAGCTTGAAGGTTTCATTCAGTTTGATTTCCTTCAGATTTAAAACAGCTTTCTAGGAATTGCACTTAAGCATGCTCTTTAACAAGCTACAACATTAAAAATTGGCCAGTGATGGCAACTCCACCACATTTTCTAATCGGCCATTGGGGGGAGAAGATACTTTCAGACTTTCAGATATTGCACTTTTTTTTTTTTTAATCTCCTTATTTCATTCTTTTAAGACTGAAAAAAAATCCCATACTAAGACTTTCTCTTTCAAATTGAGTTATCTGTACATCTTAAGTCAACTTTTAGACTTCCCTTCAGAAAAGGTGAAATACAACAGAGCATTTGAGCCTATTTCCAGTTAAAGATCAGGCTGTTTATAGGAAAAAGAAAAAAAAAAAAAAGACTATTTCTGTATGTCTACCTGTTGTTTTCAAAGATTCAGTGTTTCATCCAAACAGACTCTTCTGGCACATCACTTTAACAAAGACTGACATGGAGATGGTTATTGACTTTAAATCCTTTGTTACTTTATTCCTTTTCACAAGTCTATTGGAAAGTTTGCTTAGGTATAGCCAGCATGTTCCACTCCATGTCTTGCACTGGATTTGCCTTTAGGATGTTTTCAACTGTAATATTCAGTTAATTCAAATTACTCTGTATTCTGTAATAAGGCAGTAGAATTCTAACTCCTTCATTATTAAGTATCAAACAATATGATTAATCTATTTAATAATTCTAACTTCAGAACACTTAACATGCTGAATATAGATGCAAAAAGATTCCTGAGATCTTTTCAGAAAGACTCTCTGCTTCCTTCCCAAGAATCTTTTTTAGAGCTGCCAAGACAACAGATTTTAAACCATCTAGTACATAACCTCTTAGTTCCAAGTTTTCTGCTTTTTTTTTTTCCCCAGTCAAGATGTTAGTGCGTTAAGACAAATGCCTTTGAAAAATTCAAGTACACTATAATTATTCTGCTGTCTTTATTAGCCAGAGATGTTATCTTGTCAAGAAATGACAGTTTTGTTTGACAGGACACATTTCCATAAAACCATCTTGACTGACAATAATATGCTCTTTGTCTCTAACCTTTCATTGATGACATCCAAACTGCTCTGTTCTGCTGCCAAGACTCATGTGACAGTAGCTATTCTCTTGTGTTTGGGATAGTCTCTTACCATACTTTTAAACAGAGGGATTATGACAGCTATCTTGCACTGTTATAGAGCTTTCCCATTCTACAGAGTTTTTTAATATTGAGTTAGTGGCTCAGAGAATTTGCATGTTATTTAATAAACTTATTCTATCCATAACACCATAGGAGAGTTAAAAATCAGAGTGGAAACAGCTGCTAAACATACCTCTCTCGTCTGCATCACTATTTATAATTTCAGTTACTGTTCAGCAATAGATAAATCTGTTGTGATCCAATATAAAAGAATTAACTTGGGGTGAGGTATTGTTTCTAACCTCAAAATGCCACCTAACTATCAATTCTAATAGCTTCTGCCATTCATCTTCTTTCTTGTGTCTTGCTTTAATGGAGGGCCAAAGTCTAAATTAAGTTAGACACAGAAACCTACTCAATGTGAGCTTTATCCTGAAAACGGAACAAAGATACAGTAAATTGTCTAAACTATGTCCATGGAAGAAATTGAGCTTCCCTGAAAAAGGATCAAATGAAACCACAAATTTAGGGAACAGTTTCTTCAATGTTTTTCACTTGACTCGCCCTTTGAACGTTGCAGTTTTGTAATATGTAAGATACAGGTAAATACATAGACCTAGAAGCTGGTCATTTGTTTTAAAACGTAAAAATAGAACTGATGCCTATGAGAAACAGCCAAAGACACATTTAAGAGGATCAACAACCTCCCTGATGCACTCTCCATTTCCTGGTTTTAAAACATATAAGGCATACAGGGAGTTAAAGGACCCTTTCCAACACTAAATGAAATGAAAAGCATACACTGAGCTCACTAAAAAGGACACCAGTGTTAGGCAGAAATGGACAGAGTTGTCCTTATTCTCACTCGATTAGGTTATTGCCTAAGGGTTGGTGAATTTCTACTGCCTAAAGCAAGAGTAGCTTTTTCCATGTTGTTCCCTTAAGGAGTGGGAGGAGATGGTGGAGAGACATTGACACCCCTGCCAGTATGCTCAGTGCTGTTTGCACTTAGTTGTGCATATGCCAGGGACATGAAGCATATGGCCTGGGGGCTGGCAGTGTCCCGCTTAGCAGATGTCTTCAATACATTCTGTCATAAAAAAGTCTTTTCTGGAGGCTAGTTAGTAGTGTTTTACTAGACAATTCTCTGTATCTGGTTGATAAAGACTGTCTGATAAAGTTATTTACCTTAACTGAAGTACCACCAATCAATTCAAGGGAACTAGTGCAGTTTTTCACATCCAGGAAGGTGAAAACGAGACTTTGCTACTCCTCAGAATTAAGCCTGCACCTAGCAGATAGACAGCATGGAAGCAGACTACTAACTGTCACACAAAGTGACAACCCTTCCAAAAGCAACTTTGTTGCTTTGTTTTTTGAACTAAGGAATCAGAAAGGAAATACAGTCAATCTTTGAAAACAAAAACTCTACCATGTATGGCATTACTCTAAGCACCTTCACATGAATACATCATGATGAATGCATTTGGAAAAGCATGGCTTGTCAGCCACATATAATAGTGTATCTTGTGAGCTACCCAAAAATCCACTGCAAAATAATCTTGCATCTTCGCCTGAAACGGCTTCTTGGATTATATCAGCAAAAATAATACCTTTTCAAAGTAAACCAGGATTCCCCCTTCTGTTCCTCAGGAACATTTGGCACCAGGTTCAGAATCCCATCCTTGTGTCTGCATTACAGAAGAATCTGTATTTTAAAAACTTAATTTTTCAGCAGTTCCACAATACAGTTCTAAGTATCCCAATGGACAAATCTTGCTATCTCTTTGGGAAGCTATTCAATAGTTTAACACATTTCACCATCCACTTAAGATTCAGCACTCTGCAGATCAAATTTTGCTCAGCTTATGAACAAGTGTATAATTCTCCAGACACTTCACAGTAACCTTAATAAATATTCTTGATCCCCTTCTGAGAAATTAATCACTTGATTTCTTAAACTTACACTACTGTGTTACCATTTAAATATAACTTATGCAAGTGTAATAAGCACATTTGAAAAGATCCAAATTAGCAGAGCTATTTTTTCTTCAATTGCTGCTTAGTCTTTAGCAACATTTTTATTGGTCCTGATTCAGCAAAGCATACAAGAGTACATTCTTCCTCAAGTTTATACCAATGAGCCACTAAAATAATCATGCTGCATGTTTTTCATTCAAGTCAATACATAGGCAAGATTACTACAAATAATTGGTGCACTAATCTATTTCAAACAAATATGAGCCACATCTATCCGAATACCTCAAATATTTGCTGACAGCTAGACAGAACAGATTACTTACACAATGCAGATTTTAGATATTTGTAATCCTCTGTTCAAATTCAGAAGTATAGATGGCAATGACTAGAGATACATAAATACTGATTCCCCTTGCAGCCCACGAGCTATGGTCTACAAGAACAATCCTTGAACAGCCCTTGTCTTCTGATCATTCAAGTGTTCCCTTTCACACAACCATGTAACTGTCCTGTGACAGTATAGAGTGACTGCTTCAGGAGTATATAGCAATATGACACTTATTTTCAGAAATTTAATAGGATTTTAAACATTCCTGTCATGGTCTTATGAGTAGCCTGTGAAATTCTCCTATCCAAAATAAATAAGCTCCTACATTAACTGGGATTACTAAAGAAGAGGATAAAGTGTTTTGTTTTGTTTCTTTTTTCTGGATATAACTCTTAGAAAAAGGGTCTGCAACTGATACATTTTTATTTATGTTAAAAAGAAAAAAGCATGATTGCTGTGATGCGCGGGTAGCTTTACTCAATCTTAGAGAAGGAAAAAGAAAATCATAAAGTAAAGCCCATCCTTACATTTTCTAAGTAGAGAAAGATGCATGCTAGTATTAAACTTGGTAACACAGTAATGGAAGTGAGGCAACAGTATAGAATCAGACCATTTTATTTGACAAGGCATTGAACACTAATATGAGATCACTTACGAGAGGAGATAGGAGAACGATTCAAAATAAACAACTCAGTCCACAGATGTAGTTCTTTTAACATTCAAACTGCCCACAAAGATCATGCCAGCTTTACAGATGTTTGTTATTTGCAGTTATCCAGACAAGTATTTCTCTTTAATCCACAACAGTTCAAGGGCTGGCTTAAGCACCCAAAATCCACAATGATAACCAATGGTAAGACAGCTCAGCTGGTGGTGCTGCTACTGCTTGACTGCAGAAGCTAACCTTTCTGCAGAACTACAAACTTCTGGAAATACTGCCTTGAGATGCATGGGTCTGAGGTTATTTCCATCCGATCCTTTGCACAAAAAGAACTGTTCTTTCTGTATACTTCACAAGTGATGTGAACTTGTCACCACAGGATTTTACTGTAAGGTTTTAGTCACCTTTTTTTTTTTTTTTTT
>VXAB01006665.1:394039-442370 GCA_013399175.1 Odontophorus gujanensis | reverse complement strand
GCTGAGTGGTGTGCATTGCATGTTTGGTTGTTTTTTTTTTTGGTTGTTTACATTTGTTACTTATTTATCCAGCTTTCCTTTAAAACAGAGGAGAAAAGTTGGCAGTGGTAGAAGAATTTAGGACAAAAATGACTGCTTCTGCCTCCTATCTGCTTCATCACTTCCCTCTATTCTTTGAAATTCGATTATTCTTTCGCTAAAATAGTATCACAAAAGCATAATCCAGGCATGATTCAGGTAATTTGATGTATATTCACTATAGTTCACATGAATACACCATTCTATTTACATAAAGCAGCAGCTTAGAAGGATTTATGTTATGCTTCAAAAAAGAAATGTTACTGAGTTCATGTTTCAGGATTTTTCAAAAATAACTAAAAAACCCTAGAAATACTGAAACTGATTTTTTTTTCAGTCCTCTATGGTCAGGTTCACTGATCCTCTCTGGAAACAATGTGTAATGAAAGAGCTTGGCACCTTTTCCTAGAACGTCAAAATTAGGCCAAATCAACACAATTGCCTTTTCCAAAAGTAGACTGCAAAATTCACGAAAGCAAATTGTTTGTTGTGAAAGACACCCTGTTCGTCGTCAGTGGTACACTTACTAAGCAGGGAAAGAAGAATCATGCACAGCTATTGAAAATAGAGAAACTAAGTTTCCTAAGACTCTTTTTACAAATGTGGAATTTTTGGCCTATGGCAGTTACACAAAAGACCAGAAAGTTGCAGGTTTTCGAAGTTCTGACCAAAATAACTCCACTTGGCTTCAATACTGATGTTGTGGTAAACTACCGGATGCACTGGGAGGTGAGCAAAGACCAGCTTAGTCCATCAGGAAATAGCAAACATACCTACTTTATGCTTCATGCTGTTGCACTAGCATAATGGCCCTACCAGAGTCAGCTAGCTGCGAACTCTGCTAGACATACCTTGGTCTTCATGTATTCTAATAAAGTCACACCATCACTGCTAAAGTTCAAGGCACTTCTCTGTCAGACTAACAGGTGAACGAAGAAGCAGTGCATAGGTAATATAAAATGCTTTGGATATTCTTCTTAGTAAGACAAATGTTGAAATTCTGCAGATTAAAAAAGAATTTTCTGACATTTCTGTGCTTGTAATTTTCTCAGCTAACAACTGAAAAAAAGATACCCTTTTGTGTCTTATTCCATCAGAAAGTAGTAATGACTGCCTATTTTAGCACGGAGGAGGGGACCATTATCTCAGATATACTCTTTCTACATTTTTCCCCACACCTACAACTTATTTGTGCAATTACATTTTCTAATTCTGTCACAAAGCACTCATTCTTATCAACACGTTGACAGCTAAGGTGCCCTCCCCCAACTTTCAGTTTGTTAACTAAAAAGATCTAATATAAGATATATATATATAAGTAAGATGCAATGCATATAAATATATCTCATTTGGTATGATTTAATGGAAAATAATTGCCAGAATGAAATGAATAAAACTAATAGGCAAAGGTAATCAAAAAATAGTGATGGAAATTCTCTTCATGTTCTAAACATCCAGTTTAGCAGTATTTTTAGATCAGAGCTATCTATAAATTAAGCAACACCAGTAAGCAACCTTAAATTCAGACTCAGATGAGGAACAGCACCCATACAAGCCATTAGCAGTAGATTTATTTATTCACATAAGCCACATTTCTGATCACATGGAAAATAAAGAAGGGGCGATTGGTGGTAATCAGCATGGTTTTACCAAGGTTAAGTCATGCCTGACAAAATAAGCGGCTTTTTATGATGGAGTTAAAGAATCAGTGGATAAAGGAAGTACAACTAACACAATTTACCTGGATTTGTGCAAAGCATTTGATGCTGTCCCACATGACATCCTTGTCACTAAATTGGAAAAAGATTGATTTGATGGATGGGCCACTTGCTCGATAAGGAATTGTCTGGATGGTCAATGACTCAGTGTCCAACGAGACACCAAGCTGAGCGTGCAGCTGACATCAGAGTGAAGAGATGTTATCCAAAGGGACCTAGACAAGCTTGAGATTCCATTAACCCTATCTGAATGCTTGTGAAACCGTTACCAAAACATTCTCACCTCAGGCATTATCTACTCTCCAGACAGACAGGCACCTCAAAGCTAATGCCGCAGCACCATCTAGTGAGTAACAACTGCTTTCAACTACTCTTTACGGGGAAAAATGACAACACATTCCTAGCAAGCAGACATGTCATGTCGTAGCTCCAGCGGATGGCAATGAATATATGCTAGAGATAAAAATAACAAAGTGCCTTCAAGTTGCATTTGTGGTGGTGTAGCTTTTAGAAGTTTTGTGTTATCTGAAATTGGGTATTTTATGTTAAGAAAAAGTGAAGAACTTAGAGCTAAAACTCTGTAATTCAGTACAAATCTAATTTACAGCCCAATAAAGTTTATTTAAATTGCTAAGATACTACTTCAATGTTTAGTATATGCAGTGCTAAGAAAAGCCCAATTACTAATCTTGTGGTGATACATGGCAGAAGCAACAGTAAAGGCAGCTTCCTGCTCAAGTGAAAATTCCTCTTAAACTTTGAACCTCCTCCCATACAACAGATGTACTCAGTTTATAGTGAGCATATTAGTGCTCATAACATGAACACTGAGTTCCATCAGAACGGCTTTATGCACTGTGGGTTTTTGAGCTTCACAGACAAAAACCAAAACCACAATCAAAGTAAACTGATCCCCAACTCAACTATCCTGAGAGATTACTATCTAGCCAAAAATCCCTAATACACTGAACATTTAAAACTCACAGTCACAAAGGGGAAAAAGCAGTGCAAAATTTATTCCAACTTATTTCCCCGCCATCTCTTACAAGCACAGCAACACTGTTGTTTTTTTTTTTCCCCCAAAAAAAAAAAAAAAAAAAAAAAAAAAAAAAAAAAAAAAAAAAAAAAAAAAAAAAAAAAAAAAAACAGCCACTTCTGAACAAAAACCCATGTAACAGTAATAGAATGACCCCACTAAGGGTCATGTTTACACATGTAAATGTAAAGAGACCAGCAGAAACAAGATGGTTACAAAAAAAAAAGGAAAATGAATGTTCACCCATCTCCGAGGATCTAGGCTTGCAGGAAAGGAGCTCCAAAAGGACGGATCTCCAACAAGAGACCCTTCTTCTGCCCTTAAATGAGGTCTAAAAAGGGCCACCCCTTCCACTCACACAAGTGAATTGCCTTCACCTGTGCTCCCAGGACAGACTAGGTCTTTCTTTCAGGTGCTCAATCAGTAGTTCAGACTGTGACACAGCAGTTCCCATACAAAATGGTTGAACATAGTGTTGTAACAGTACAGTTTGGTATCCACCAGACCTCAGCTGGCTGTGATTTGTTTTAGGAGTGACTATATCTTATTAGGTGGTAACTAAGCTCCTTAGAACATGCAAGATAGAACATACAAGATGAGACAGATTCCTTAGTATAATTCTGTTCTGATCAGATATAGCATGTTCACTACAGAAACAGTCATCTAAAGAGGACAGGCAACATACATACATTAATATTTTCCAATCATTTTCTTGGTAGAGTGACACTAGAGAGAATCTCCAGTAAGCAAAAGAACCTGTGTGCTGTTTGTCTTTTTCAGACACAAATGGAAGTCCATTAAGTGAATAATCTTTCTGTACTTCATCCCATAGATATGATATTTCTTTCCCTGAGGTATGAAAGCAATTTGTGGGGCACACGCAGGACACTTAGCTTTAGTTAACGCTTTCTAGAATGATCACTTCACCTAACAAGACTGCATTGATATCAAGATGTAGGAGAAACAGTAGATAACTTAGAATAAGAAAAAAACATCCCTGCAGATTGCTGTGGAAACCATTAGGATAGTTTCTTCAAGGTTTAATCAGGAAAACAACAGTTGCAAGAGTTGTTACTGGTGACAGAGGAAGATTAATTCCACTTTCCCCAGGTAATTATTCTTTCCAGTTAGGATCACAATACATCTTCTATACGTATAGGAAGGACATTATTATTACCTAGTATTAGTAGCCTGTCACCTTTCATTGATAAGAAAAAAAAAAATCCAGAAAACATGGCACAGAATTTCCTGCCCCTTTTTCACCAAAAGTTCAGATTCACAATTCCAACTCATTCTTAAATATGAGAATCTGAAGACATAATTGCATGTCGTAAGTCTGAAGCTGCTGGAGTCCTTTGATAGCAGTTGCATCCTGATTTTTTTTTTTTCTGTAGCTCCTAACCACAGCAGCTGTATAGCCAGTCTTGAAAATACTATGAATCATTCCAAAAGACCAAAACAGAAAGAAAAAAAAGTAGTAATGACACCACAATTAAGTTTTTACAGTATCATTATTTTAAGCTGTGGTTGTGCATTTACTGTAGCTTATCTCACCAAAATCCAATAAGCATTTCATACGGGATCTGCAAAAAATTCATGTGTACCTATACTCCAACTAATGGAAAAAGTAAAGCATACATACCCAGCTTTGGTTGTGTTGGGTTTGTTAAAAAAAACAATATGCCATCTACTGCAATCTGAAATTGAGGCTTTGCACCTGTGTCACTACCCACAGCACAGATTAGCACCCTGATTTTTCTTCTCAAAAAGTTAAAAGTAAAGCTTGTTTACTTCAGTTTTTCTGTCCAGGAGACAGTTACAACACTGATCTCAGTTTTCATCTTCACAGTTACTGAAGCTCTGCCCATGCAACTGTAAACCTCAAGAAACTTACCAATTCAAAGTCATCATTGTGAAGACAAATATTTACTAAGAAACACAGCTGTTAGAGCACTGAATATAAACAAACATTGCTGAAGGCCTTCATCCTAAGGTTCACAGTGATCAAGTTCTTTTGGTCAGTTCATATGTCACCTGTGTGCACTTTCAGCCCCTTACCTCTAACCTCACCTGATGTTTTAAGATATTTTACTGGTTTTATCTGTTGCTTCTAAGAGCAGCATAGAATTAGTGGTGTGAAAAACAGTAATGCCAAAATATTGATCCATTTCAGTATTGAAGTCATGTCACCAACGACAAGCTTTGGTTTTAGTTAAATCACACTAAACTTACAGGTTTCAAGGAAACCATATAAGGGGAATAAGTACATTAGATATAGCCACCAGATTCCAAATTCCTCCCTCATTCCAATCCATCAAATTTTCTGCTTCTACTGCTTGCACATTGTAGACATACCACTCAACTACAGATAGTTCACCTTATAACTGGCTGAAATAATCATGGAAAGACTCCCTTCTCTTGTCTCTGCAAAGCGGACTTAAAGTTTGTGCACACTTACTGCATGCTCTAAGATGAACTACCTAGCCTGTTTTCAGACCCTGATTTACCACTAACTCTTGGATCCTGCGAGAAACTAAGAGCAAGTAAAGAACTTTAAGAATAGGACTGAGCTGGCTTAACTTCCTAATTTGACATACATAACTTGAATTCCATATTTGTCTGGTTTTATAGCATTGCAATCTTTACTTGTCAAGGAAAATATAAGTTAGAGAAACTAATACACTGAGAGTATAAGGACATGACAAGAACTGTACAAGCTCACTTAGGTCAACATCCTGTTCTCAGAAATGGCTTGCAGAAAAAAGTTTAAGGATTAAAATATCGGAAGGAAAGTTTCCTTTGGTCCCCAAAAGTTTTCTAGAACCATATAAATGGGGACAATTGATGGAATAGACCATACACATTTTATCAAGTTGAATAGTCAACCACTTTTTTCGTACCTTGTCATAAGAACATACAGAAGAATTTTCTATTAAACTTCATTCCTCTCTGTGTGAAATAGATATCCCCTCCTCTACTTTCAAATCATCATTTCTTTGCGTGTCTGCTGAGTTGCTGCATTAGAAACAGCGAGTAACCATTCTCTATACTTCTTGCTACTTGTAATTTTATAAATCTTTACAAGATTTTTTTTCAATAGCCTCTTTTCTGAGACAAAAAGCTCCAGTCCTCACAATGAAGTTGTTGCATCTTTTTGAAAATCCTTAAATCCTTTGCATCTTGCATAATAAATGCCATTATACCCTTTCCAAGATATGGTGAATAGAGCTCTGCAAAGACTCATTTAGCCTTCTTTTTTTTTCCCCAAAAAATCTAATGGGAGAGAAAGAAGTATGCAAAACTGACTCTAGTCTGAGCAGCATGCAGTGAGAATGACATCACTTAAGTTTGTATCAGATTATATAAATTGCTGAATATATAATCTGTATAAAAATCAATCACAGTACACACACACTACAGGGTGAAATCTTCAAACTGTTTGCAGAAACCTCTCACTTTATAGTTTATCTGTAAATGTAAATGTAAGCTATAAACAGGGGCAACTAAACCATTAGAGAAAACACTCTTAACAACAGCAAATGTTTAAAATAAAACAGGCTTTATACTCTTCCATTATAATTTTTTTTAGATGTCTGATCACTAAATCATTCCTCACAGACAGCAGTCCCACTTTCCTTCAAGTCTCAGATGTTTGATCACAGAAATGCCTGTTAAATGGCTTTTAACAAATGGAACATTGATTTTCACAGCCCAAACAGAGATTAAAAAAAAAAAGCATAATGCTCTGTCAGTGATAATTTTATTCCCATGCTCCCTACCATGTGCTTTTTTCACAAAATTCATGTCTGAATACTGTAAGCAGGATAGCTTGTTAGCGCCCTGGGGTCTGACACATGAGAAAGGCAACTAACCTCATAAAGGATAATCTCAGTGTGAATCAGCATGCCAATATCATTTGGTGACTAGGTAAGAGCAGTACACTTTGCTGAAAGCATTGAAATATTTATTGCTGGTTAGGTGTGCAGTCATAGAAAACAAATTTAACTTCGCCTTCTTCAAAGGTCAGTGGCCCATTTTGCCCAATAAGCATAAGTCTAGTTACAGCACTTCACTCCTGACAGTGACAGAGCCTACAGCGGAACAACAGCGTTATCCTGCAATGGGGATGTTTCTCTTCAAAACTCTTCCCAGCATTCCTTAACAAAATATGCACTGCCACTCCATTCCAAGAAACATAGCCCAGCTCACGTACCTCAGTCCTAACCTTCTCCAAGTTTCACTTTTACAGCTTAACTTAGTTCTCTGCTGATGCACTTTATATAACCTTGAGTGGGCTGACATTTAATCTGAATATTGATTTCTTAACTCAGTCAAATCTTTCACTACTTTAAATGCTGGCAAGTTTGTTCTACATGCATTTCTAAATACATACAGTTGATCAGGCTTGATCATTTCTCATCCCCAAACAACCTCAGAAAAAAACCAACACGTCCTCCAACTATGTTCCCTACTTGCAGCATTTTTCTGAATAAATTACACCCTGTGTAAGTGCTAGGATTATTTATTTATAATTGGTAGTTTAAATCCTGTGATTCCTGTATGTTCTTCCAACTGAACGACTCCATTTTTCTAAGTAAAGAATTCTGAACAATAAAGAATCATATTTACAAACTAACAATGAAAATGTCAAATGAGAGCACTGCTGGAATACTTCTGTAAACACAAACTAGACACTCATGAATTCACAGAATCCTAAGGGATAGCCAATAAAACCAAACAACATTCTCAAATATGCACTTCTTTTCATCTGGTTTTATCTTTTCCCTATATCTGGGGATATTTCCACAAATAAGAGCCAATACTATTCCCATAATAAATACTCTGAGTACATCTTTGCTTGCTCACTGTCTAATCAGAGCTCTTCCTTTGGTCCCGAGCCTGTAGTCAGCACAGAAAGTTTCAAGCATGGGACTCTCAAGCTGGAAAGAAAAACAAAGTCCATGTTCCTCTTGCCCCTAGAACCCATCCCCACACCACACTAATGATCTACCTTTATCTTGAAGGATTTCAGTTCCTTTGAGCTCTTCTTAAAGTAATTCAGGTTACTCTAGAGATGGCCATTAATACAACAGATTCTGTTGTACAGGAAAGTGCAACATATATAGTATTTTTATGTTGCAGAGAGTTTTAATAGGAAGTTGGATATGTCACTGCAATAAATTACTTAATTTGAAATTTTTCTTTTCCCCCAGCATCTGCACCACAAGTTTTAAGTCATCTCAAAGTCATTTCAAAGATAAGATTATATATTAAATCCACACATCCACACAGAAGTACAGAAACAACTGTTATTTTCAGTTACAGATTCTTAACCACAACACTGCTTTTCTTCTACAAAAAAATAAAAGTTGTTTTCCTTATTTCATTTAGTAAATTAGTACTATATTGCCTCATTTCTTCAATAATTAAAACACTTTTAAAAGTAGAAATACTATGCTTTCATCAAACCTAGACAAAGATTGGCCTGATGTCACAACACTTCCAGTCTCTTTAGAGCAAGCAGGTGTTCATTATGCTGCGTTTGTTGCGCATTGTCATCTAAAGGCAGAACCATGAGCACAAAGCCAATTGGATAACATTATTTTTAGTGGAAGCTCACTACCTGCATTCCTGGAAGGCTGCCATGCTAGGTGTAGGGATGCGGCTCTTGGCACTATTCAGAGACACAAGAAATCCATACAAATAACTCATGCCCCTGGGTCTGTAACGTTACAGCTCTGATAAGAAAGTAATACTCAGTTTTCATCATTAAAACTTATAGGAAATTCCACTGAAGCTAAGTGGAGCTCATCCCCTGAGAAAAAAAACCAGTAGGAAAAAAAGCAACTGATAGCAGTAACTCAGTAGCAGAGTTAAAACTAGAATCAACACACACACACACGCAAAAGTATGATTCCAGAATCTTAACCATACAACACTATCTTTCTCATTCTAAGAGTACGAGTGTAAGAGCTCCTGGTTAATAAAAATTACCTGGTTAAGTGTTACTTAGTGTAATAGAAATAACAAGCAACAAGAAAAACAATAATAAAGCAAATAAAAGCACAAACATTAGTGAGTAGGTATTAAGTGAGACAGTAACAAAGATAAGAAACCCTGAAGGGATCTGGACAACCTAGAAAAATGGGGCACACCCAATTGAAGGGCACTGAACCAAGTTAAGCACCTGGTGCTGCATTTGAGACAGAACAATCCTATGCAGGATGGCTACAAAGTTGCCTAGCAAAAAAAGGACCCGGAGATGCTACTCAATAGCTAGCTGAACGTGATCCAGCAGCACACCCAGGAGGTCAATGCCCTTCTTACCTCAACATATTTCTTCCCTCACTCTTCCGCTGCCACGAACCCCACGCACACGTCGCGAAGAGCAAAAAAACTCAGAAGTGAACTCAGAAGGCTTCGCCTACGCGAGGCCTCCTCAGGCGTGCACCACTGCACGCCTGTGAGCGCAGCCACCGCTCCTGAGCGCCGCGGCTCCGAACCTGCACACCTGAGCCCTCGCAGGCGGTTCCCGCCACGTGGCTGTAGCTCCGCCCCCTCCCTCTCCAGCAGCCCCGCCACGTGCGCGCACACTCGCGCTCCTCTGCCTGCCCGGGCGGGGCAGCCAGGATGCTTTTGCTGCTGAGAGCACGCTCGCGAGCAGCGGTGGTGGACCGTGAGAGTAACGGGACTGAGATCGGGCGACACTAAAAGGTACGGAGCGCTCTCGTGAAAGCTCGTGTAATACAATAGCAGCGATTCGCGGTACGGTGCGGCTTGGTTTCGCGCACACTGATGGCTGCTGTGCGCCAGGACCAGCTGTGGGGCGGCACGCGCTCCCCCAGTACAAATGGCTTTGCCGCTCCTCGCGGGGCACTGTGGGTAATGTAGTTCCCGCCCCAGCGGGGCACCCCCGGTAGTGACGGCGCGAAGCGACCGCTGCGAGGCACTGTGGTCCTTGTAGGAGCGGGGGTGTGACCAATCGGAGGCGGCACTTGGGCGGGGCGCTCTCTCATGGCCGGGCGCGGCTCAGCCATTATTTCCTGCTGCGATCCCATTGGCTAGCGGGAGGGCGTGACAGTCCGTCAGCGCCTCCTCCGGCCAATCGCTGTGGGCCATGTAGAGAGGAATGTCGTTTCCGGGCGGCTTGCGTGCGCCGTGTTCAGCGTTCAGCCGTCGCTCGTCAGCGCTGAGAGCCGATTGGTGGAGACGGAGCGGTGGGCGGGGCTAAAGAGCCGGGCTCGGGGTCCGGCGACGGCGCAGCGGAGGCCGGCGGGATGGGGCGGCGGGCGCGCCTCGCTGTGCTGCTGCTGCTGTGCGTTGCGGTGTTGCGGGCCGCTGGGATGGAGGCAGCCGGTGAGCGTGGGGCTGCTGCCTCTCCGCGTTGCGCTCCGCCAGGCCCTGCGCGGCATCGTACCCAGGGGGACGTGTTGGGGCTGCCGGGCGGGCTCTGAGGTTTGGGCTCTCGGTGGGTAACGTGGGGGCTGCTTCAGTCTCGGTAAGGTGGTGTGGGGGCTGGGCTCCTGGCCGCTGGTTGGCCGCGGGGTTCGGCCGGGCTGGGGCAGGCCTTCAGCGGCCTGACTGCTCCTCTCGGGTCCCTTGGGGGCTGAAGGGTTAGTGCCTCACTCAGGTTGGTTCGTTCTAGCAGCGCAGCAGGAGCCTGTTGTGTGCAGCTTGGTGTGTTTCAATTTAATACACAACTCTTTTCTCTCCTTATGGTGGCTTCTTAGCCCATGCGCTGGCAGTGGTGATGTTGGTGTTACCAGGTGGACTTTCTTCCTGCTATTCTGGGGCCTGCACTGCGTCACATTCTGCTGTTTCTGCTGTGACGCTGCTTGGGTTTGTGTGTTTTGTGTTTGTTGTTATCCTTTCCTTTCTGGGTTCCTGCCTTTCACTCTCTTTGCACCGAAGGAGCAGAGAAGAAATGTGCAGTGCCTTTGGTGATAAAGAGAGTCCTCAAAGTCTGTGAGAGCTCCTTGAATGTACAGCTTTATCCAGTGCTACTGAGGGTGTACTTTTAGACTGATATCTCAAGAAAGTTAACTTTAACCTTTTCTCAAGAGATAAGTTAATTAATCTGGGATTTATTTTGGTACATGTGGTAGGACCTTAAACTTCAGTTCCGTTGTTAGAGTTCAGACTGAATATCAAGTATAGTTATATATATATAATTATATATAGTTATAGCCAGAAAGGGGACGTACTGAGACAGTCTGAATGCTGTGATCTCACTGATATAAAAGATAAAGTTGGGATGAGATAATCCACATACAAAAGAGATGGTTCATTTAATGCGGAAGTTCTGTCAAAATTAAGGGCTGTTTAATGGCACCACTATGGTAGCATGCAGAATGTAGGTCTTTTGACTGGACTGCTTTTCCACCACCCTGTAGCTCTATATAGTTAGTGAATATCAGGTTCTTATAGGTCAAATCAACCTCAAAAAACTGTGTATTTAGAGTCAATTGGACTAATATGTCTAGTAGGCCCAAGGCAAAACATGGTACAGTGCCTGACAGTTTAGGTGCTGTTGCCAAACTTAAATTATATAACATGACATAAATTTTTTCATTAATATCCTGAGCAAATGAAATTAGATTATAACAGCAAAAAGTCTGACTTGCTGCTACTTCAGAAAAAAGAAGGAAGATGAAGTCATCATCACTTAACAGGTGTTTTGCTTTCCTACGTTAACAGTAAGTCTTCATCTAGTAGAATCTGTTACATGTCTTCCTGTTGTGTTCACATATTGTGTAGCCATGTATTTAAATCCAGGCAGCACTCATAATCTGCTTAAAGCAATTTCCTGAAGATTTCTTGCAAGAAAACTCAGCTAGAGAAAGGGGTGCTACTTCATCTGTCTTAATATTACATCTTTAATAATGAAGAAATTTGAGGTTGGGTCTAGGGGAAGAATACTAAGGCTTCTATGGGGCATGGGCAAAAGCAGCTAAGAATGGTAGTTGCTTCCTTTCCAATGAAAGGTGGTGATCTGCTGCTGCTTGTAGCAGCTATGGCCTTCTGCTGCTTTTGCTTCATTAAGAGTGATTGGAGGAAAATAAACTTGTTTGTGACTACAGATATTATTTGATGCTAGATATTTTCCCTTGCTTACAGGATTAAAGAAGTTCCTTTGCTTTGCCTGAAGATGAGGAACAATTCTTGTTCTGGCTATCCTGTACCTTTTTTGGCTAGCATTAGTAATAGGCAGAGCTTTTTTTTGTACTGGCATTGTTTTACTGTTTGGACAGATGAGCACAGGTATATATTTGTATTTTTTTTTTCTCATAGAAGTCAGTTTAATGGCTTTCCCTGACCTTCTTGTTTGTTTTGGTTTTTTTTGTTTGTTTGCTTGTTTGTTATTGGTTTTTTGCCTAACTGGAAGACATTCCTAAGCTTTTAGCCTCACTGAGAGCTTCAGTTTCTACAGAGGGGCTATGATCAGTTAGCAGCAATTGTGAGGATTCTGGAAAAGCTATTTGTATTCACTGTGAGAGTTGACCTATATCTTAATCTTGTACTTGTCCTAGAATGAAGGCACTACAAAGACTCTAACTGGGAGCAATTCACTTAAATAATTTGAAGGGATAATTCAAAACTAGTCTTACTGAATAGATGCTGCTTAAGGATTTTACATAACTCATTGAAGGTTTTTGAGGTTCATGTAATAGGAATAGCTTGTATGCTGAACTGGTTCTGGTGGCCATTTATTTTCTGAATTCAACAGTTGAACATTTCTTACAGAATTACAGAGTTTTTTCAGTTGGAAGGGAACTTTAAAGCTCATCTAGTCCAGCTTCCCCAGGGATATCCCCTGGGGACACCTGCAGCTAGATCAGGTGGCTAGGAGTCCCCTGTCCAGTCTGATTTTGAATATCTCCAAGGATGGAACATCTACCACCTCTCTGGGCATCCTGTTCCTGTGCTTTACTACCTTTTTGTAAAATAAATAAATAACAATTAAAATTAAAAATAAAAATAAAATTCTTATACCCAGTCTAAATCCCTTGGATCATTCTTGTGGACCTTCTCTGAATGTGCTCCTACAGGTCCAAATTTGATAAGGAGCAGTTGTAGGTAATTTTATCTTAAGGTTTCCTTTGTTCCTACAGAACTGGGATAAACAGGGCTTGCATTCTGTTTCATCATCTAACTAGTTACTGGCACAAGAAGAATGTTGAAAGAAGTAAAAATACCACAGATAATCTCTAGAACAGAGGTCATTAAACTTCTTTTGTGCATATTAAAAAGGATATCCACATTCAGTGTTTAAGTTAAATATACAAATGTCCTACTCTGTTAATATATTATATACACAAAACAGAAATGAAGAAAATGATGAAAAAGACTAAGTAAATGCTATCTTGTTTTTTGCTTTGTAATTGCTCCAAAAAATATTTGCTTCCTGCCCCCCAGAGACATGTCTTGTGCCCCTATTGCTTACAAACTGTAGAGCATACAAGATCCCACTTCTTGTTTTGTTGTGATAGTGTTTGAAACTTGAAAGGTGAAACAAAAATTGTAAGGGAACCATCAGTGATGAGGTAGAATATTTGTCAAAACTTTGGGAGATTGCCTATAGCTTCCAATTACTGAATTTTGGTTTATTTCCCAAAGGTGAGTAAGCATTCTAATGTTAAAACAAATAACAATTGTTTTCTTGTAGCAGCAACTCTTTAGCTTTATGTTTGATTTGTTCTTTAATACAGCAAAACGTTGGAACTGCTGGGCTTCTTCAACCTAATGATGTTCTTATCTGAACTGCATTGCATATTTCCTACTATTTCTACCCCTCTCTCCATTCTACTCTCCTGAAAATGGTAATTCTCACAAAATTCATCTAGCACAACAGCTGGAGTACTTCTGCTGTATTTAAATAAGCTAGCCAAACACAAGTTTTTAATACTTGAAGAAAAATACACACATGTATTTAAAGCTGATCTTAATTATATATGAAGTGATAGATAATTGAAGCAAGTGTTTAGTTGTATGAAGCATCCTAGAATCCTGTCTGGGTGTGAGAACACCCAGCTGCGTCTGTAGTACTGCAAGCTTTGCAAGAAGCTTGTTGTGAATTTCACCAGCTGTGATTATTTTTGTCTACTTTTTCCTTCAGTGCTTCTTGTTTTTCATTTTTTTTAAAAATGGTAGGATTAATTTTCCTTTTTTTCCCAGAAGCTGTTTCAAGTGTTCAGCACCCTTGAAAGCAGGCTCAATTTAAAAAAAAAAAAAACAAAAAAAAGTCTATTACTTTTTATTTAGGATTTGTGTATGGAAAACCAAATGAAACTATCAGCTTTAATCTGTGAAGCAGGTGCACAAACATATTGTCTGTGACTTTATTCAGGAGTTGAACCTTGACTAATGAGCTGTTCTTAGGTCAAACTGTGACCTTCCACTAATACTTTCAGAAGTTTACTCAAGTGTTTTTTAGAAGTAGACACTTCAGTGAATAGTGCATGCATATTAGTCAGCAGTCCTCTGGAATGAACTTTTATCTAAGTTATCTCTAGTCATGTTATCACTAATCTCTGCAACCTCATCTGCTTGACCAAGAGCCTCAAACAGTTAAAGTAGACTTTCTGCTTTAAACCAATCTTGGAACCAATTGTTCAAGTGCAGGTTTTCAATAACAAAGCTGGCTCCTTCAGAGCGAATTTTAGTGATGCAATAGAAATGAAACAGGGTGATTTACTTTCAGGGAAGAAGAGCAAACATTTAATGAGCTCTAGCTTGTGTTGGTTGCACTCAGATGGCATTATAAACCCCGAAGTCTTAGGGAGTGGGGTGGAATTCTTAAATGTAGTAGGAGTTAGTGGCATGTTTGGTTAGTTGCTTGTTTAGATTTTAAGCTTTCTATTTTGATTTGAATTCTGTACTGGAGAGAGGGAAACCTGTAGCATTATCTTTCATTTCACCTAAATGGTGTGGTGTCAAATGCTGCTAACTGAAACAATCATGTTTCAGCTGTAATAATGTGAGGTTTTTGATTAAGGTGAATTGTAATGCAAATAAAGATGTCTGAAGTACAGTGAGTAGCCATTCGAATCAGCTACACAGCTCTGCAAAGCAGTGTTAAAACTGTCATAACAAATTTTTCTGATAATCTGTTCCCTTGTTTTCACCTCCATTCCTTTTGATTTTTTGTGGTTCTCTGCCTGGTGACCTTTCTTATCTTCTTCTCTTTCCCATCTCTCTAACCAGTTAGCCTATAATAACCCATTCAGGTGAGGAAGATGACAGTTAAACAAGGCTTACAGCTCTTACGCAATATTTTAAAGCTCAAGTCATTTCTTACAGTTCTGAAGATAAACATCTGCATGAAGTTTCAATATGCTGATCAGGCAAAATGAATTGTCATTCTTCTGTCCAAAGTAATGTTTGATTATCGGTGAGATGGTGCTGATATCCCTTTCAGGTTAATACTGAAGCTGTTTATACTAAAACTGATATGGTGATTAAAATCCTTTGGTTATACAAGTTATTTTCACTTTCTGTTCAGCAGCTTAGCTGAACTGGAAGATTTCAGACTGCGTGTTGACATAGAGGATTAATTGAAGCTACAATAATAATAAATCCTGTAGCTTTTCTAATATTGGATACAGTTGTATTGGTGTAATTTAAATATAATATGCAAGACTTTCAATTCCTTCTGACAACACTTGACAAGGTCTACTTTGAAGTGTATTACTTGCATTATTCAACTTTATACACTAGAGTATTTCACAACAGTGGTAAAATACTACAAACCCAAAACAAAACTTTAGCTGTTCTTCAAAAATAAAACGTTATGGAAAATATTTATAATGACTTTTAACCTCTCTTATAGATGAAGAAGGAAATCAAGATGAATCACTGGAGTCAGAGGTGAGAAGTTCCTAGTCATTTTGTTTGGTTTTTTTTCCTTGTGGTGAGAGAACAAGTTCTGAAATTCAGAACTATGATTCAGTTCTTGTTTTCAAAAGTTCTGTGACTCTCTGTTTCATTATCTGCTTCTGTGTGATAAAAGAATTAGTGTTCCAGATCACTTGAAAAGTGTTCTTTTCATGGAACTAAGAGGGAGTCAGTGAGAACTGATAAGGTTAGCTACTTTTTAAATGTAGTGTACTAATTGGAACCTAGATAAAAACCATGACACCGTATCTTTTAAATGTAATCTTTTTTTCTTTTGTTCCCCAACTTCTGTTCTTTGGTTTCTAGTCTTCTGAATTATGTGGCTGCTTTCTTTCAGGCTTTACCTGCAGAGGACCAGGTAAAGGATCACCCTACAGGAACTCGGGTGGTAGCAGGTCAGATCTTCCTTGAATCAGGGAAGTCAGACTCTCAGCCTGAGGATGAAGAAAGCTTCCACAGTCAAGAGGAAGTAAAAGAGAATTCTCTGGGAGAGCTGAACTCTCTGGATGTGTCTGACCTGTTAAATAAGGATTTGGAAGATGAGGAAATACAGAGTCCAGGTAACTCCTTGCAAAGTTCTAAACAAGTGGCAAGAGAAAATATTTCTGCATAACTTTGGAATGTAAATAAACACAAATAGTCATTTTTTTATCTTATCAGCTAACAAGCATCCTTACTTTTCCAGAATTTAATGGTCTAAGTAGTTCAGGTCCTGTTGCTTTCATTACAGGACACAAAGTACTAAACCATGTAAGTTCCAAGTTCTTGTATTAATATCCTGGACCTGGAGTTTGTTTGTAGTGAAGTCCCGTCTGTTATGAGCTCTTAGCGTGAGTTGTGCATTATGCAATAGCTAACAGGTATCTAAAAAATGGTTCAAAACTAATTACATCAAGACACACTTAATGCATGTTTGGTAACACTTTTCCTTGTGTGTGTGGGGACATCTACCAAGGAATCAAATTAGGAAGAGCAATTTGAGCAAGTGATCTGTTTCTGGGGATCTTTCCTATAAACAAAAATAAATTGGTGTGATCTCTCGGCCTCGCAAGTGTAGTCTCTACAGAGGGGGGAAAAAAAAAACACAAAAACTAACTTTGTATACAGCCACAAGAGCTAGAAACTTTACCTTGAAAAAACAGTATAGTTGGCATTATCAGTTGCAGGTCTTTGCAGATGTCTTCAAATGAAACTGAAGCCAACTGCTGAACTTCAGCATACTGAAACAGAGTTTCATAAAAGGCTGGCTGAAATAATTTTGTTTTCAAAAAATGAAGATAGATCATAGTCTTCAAAGAGTGTTGACATTACTTAAAAATACTGCAATAGTGGAATTGCTAACCTTTGCTAGCATAGTGAGTGCATGAAAAATAATGCTTCCAAAAGTAATTTGGAACGCAGCTAAACTGGTGAAGTGAAAAAATGTCTTCAAAGTATTTGCTAAAAAAGAAGTGCACTCATAGAAGTCTTTCTTTAAGTTGTTTATTCTAAATGTATTTGTAGGATACTTACAGTTCCAGTTCATAATTGAAAATAAGATTAATATTTTTAAAGTGTTGTTTAGGGAAGTAACTGATTTTACAGGCATTTCAAAGGTAGAATCTTCAGTTGAAAATACGATTAAATGCAATTTTAACTTCACAGAAGTTAATACCAACATAGGAGAGCATTCCTACGTATGATAGACAGCTGCTTCTATTTATTCTATAAATTAAAGTTATTTCTGGGTATGTATTTTCAGTTCTGACAGCTATTGGAGGCACTGCAGATGGTGAACCTTGCCACTTCCCCTTTTTGTTTATGGAGAAGGAATATGCAGAATGTACTGCAGATGGGAGGGAAGATGGCAGGCTTTGGTGTGCAACAACCTATGATTACAAGAAAGATCAGAAGTGGGGCTTCTGTGAGAGTAAGCAAGCTGGTGTCTTTATTTTTGTTCAGAGAATGCTTTCGTAATTGTGTTTTCAGTACCTCCTTATACCCCTTACTACAAGGTCTAGAACTCCTGTTTGTGTATTAATGGCCATCTTATGTAAGAAATGAGAAAGGCAAAGTTCTTAGGATGGGAAATACTGAGGGGGTGAGGGGGGAATGATAGTGGAAATGTAATTTTTAAAGCTTTTGGGAAATTTTGTGGTGGGGAACCTATAAAATTCACTTTCTGTGGTTGTAGATGTATAGAAGTTTGACAGTATGCAGTATACTGGCTGATTTTCTTGTATACAGGCAAGTTTTTTCTAGAAAATGTACTCCTGAAGGAGTAACCTTTCTTCCTTTCTTGCTTTGGAGCAATGAAAGAAATACTTTTAACAGCAAATTCATATGAGAAAGATAACATGAGAAGTTACCTATGAAGATGCTTGCCACCTCCTTTACCCAGTATTTTGTAATCACTCGGGGTTGCTTATCGATCTTCAGAAACACATTTCCAGGTGTACTTACCCTTAAAACAAGTAGGGATTTTGATAGAACATTCTTAAGATATGTAATTGGAGATCTTAATGTTTTTGGTTATTTCTTTTGCTTTTAAAAGCTGAAGAGCAGTCCAATAGGAGGAGACAGATGCAAGAAGCTGAGGAGTTTTATCAGACTGGAATGAAAATCCTTAATGAAAGCAGTAAAAAGGCTCAGAAGAAAGAGTAAGTCTGCACCCTCCACCCCCACAAGAAAATGGCTTTGTAGCTGGTCAGTTTGGCTTTACAATGAACTAACATAAATGAGGCGTCCTGGCACTTTCCTGCTTACTGGGACTTAGCAACAAGTTAAGCAGTGATGGTAATGAAAGTAAATAATATTTTGAGTGCACGTAGAAAAATAAATTTATAAATGCTTTCCTCTAAAATCACAAAAAATGTATCTATTTCTGAAGGGTTGTTGTCTTCAAAACATTGACTTAAGGCAAGGTGGTGCTGCAGTTTTCTAGCTACAGTCTGAATTTGAGACCTGCCTGAAAGGAGATTGGAGTGTGATACAAGTAGTTGATATGTCACTGTTACTAGATCCTTTTTCAGATGTTTCTTATGTTATGGTCTTTTTTTCAATTTTTAAATATTAGGTTAGTGAAGAAGAGTATTTCTAGTCCTGCTGTGTTTTTATTCTTGCTTTCTGATGTTTTCATACAGCAGGGAAATATTTATCTTATTCTCAAATTATTAAAGCTCTAATAATTAACTTTTTGTGAGATAGAAGTGTAATATTTGTAGAAGAAACCAAAAAAGAATAAAAATATCAAAAACAGAACATTTTTCTACTTTCTACCCTGTAGTATAACCAATTGATGGTGGAATAGTTGTCAGTTTACTGTAATAATAGCCAAGTTAGTTTAGGACTGCCTGATTCTCATTTTAACAACTTCCTCAAAAAGTGGTGACTTCAGGGTACTGATTAATACCTGAGTATTATTATGTTACGTTTCTTAATGGAGATAAGGCAGCGTATTCCTACCTCAGGAAACTGAACCACAGCTGGAGTTTGTCTATCACACCTTAGCAAAGATGAAGAGAACTAGTATCTGTTAGCATGTTATTATTAAATAGTATCAGAATTTTAAAGCAGTCTTAGCTCTCTTGAACATATTACACTTTCTTAGAAGATAAAATTTTTGAGGAACCAGGTGTGCCTCAGCTATTTGTTAAGGAAGAGGAGAGCAAATAAAAGCAAATCTCAGAATAGAAAACAAGAGAAGCAAAGGAAAATCTTGGCACATTATTGGTAGTCTGTGACAAATTGAGCTGAAACATGTTTTGTACTGGGTTATGCTGTTTAAAGTTGCTGTTCTTGAAATTGCTATGAAATTTCTTTGGTGGATTCTGTAGGTTCTGAAGCTGGAATAGAAATACGAGTTTCCAGAGAGCTCTGTCATAGTTAGCATGACTGCTTCATCACAAAACTAGTCATGTGGGCAGTTGTCTTGGACCAAATATTTAGTGTTTTCATGTGAATAATTTTGTACTCATCAAATCAAAGGCTCCAAAGTAGTTTTCATTCTTCTTTTAATTTGTTATATTCTGTGAGTTTGTTAGAGGAATGTCCTTGCAGGTATCCAGTACATTACTCAAAATTGTTCATATAAAAATGTGTATTTTATCGGTTTATGAATGTTTTGCTTTGAGGTAACTAAAATTGTTTTCTTTTAAGAGCATATCAATATCTTCTGAAGGCAGCTGACATGAATCATACCAAGGCGATGGAGAAAGTGTCTTATGCGTTGTTGTTTGGGGATTACCTGAAGCAGAACATACAGTCATCTAAAGAGCTATTTGAAAAACTAACAGAAGAAGGTTCTGCTAAAGGACAAATGGTATGTATGTTCTTAAATTCTACAAAAGCTTCTATAGATCTATAAATTGTTTATAGATTGTACTATAATGGTACCAGAGAAGGTTATGGAACAAGTTGTCTTGAGGAAGATCATGCAGCATGTGTGGGACAACTGGGGGATCAGACCTAGCCAGCTTGGGTTCATGAAGGGCATGTCCTGTTTGACCAACCTGATCTCCTTCCTGTGATTTAGTGACCCATCGGGTGGATGAGGGAAAGGCTGTTGATGTGGTCTACCTAGACCTCAGCAAAGCCTTTGACACTGTCTCCCACATATTCTCCTGCAGAAGAGACAGGTACAGTCTTGGCTGGGTAAGGAGCTGGCTGGAGGGCTGAGCCCCGAGAGTGGTGGTGAACAGAGTTAAATTCAGCAGCCAACTGGTAACAAGTGGTGTTCCCCAGGGGTCAGTACTGGAGCCTGTCCTCTTCAATATCTTCATTGATGACCTAGTTGAGGGCACTGAGTGCACCCTCAATAAGTTTGCAGATGACACCAAGTTGGCAGGAAGTGTTGATCTGCCTGGGGGTAGCAAGACCCTGCAGAGGGATCTGGACAGGTTGGATAGCTGAGCTGAAGCCAGTGGGATGAAATTCAACAAGACCAAGTGCTGGGTCCTGCACTTTTTCCACAACAACCCCAGGCAATGCTACAAGCTTGGGGCGGAGTGGCTGGAAGTCTGTGTAGAGGAAACAGAGCTGGGGGTATTGATTGATGCTCCACTGAACATGAGCCAGCAGTGTTCCCAGGTGGTTGTGAAGGCCAATGGCATACTGGCTTTTATCAGAAGTAGTGTTGCCAGCAGGAACAGGGAAGTAATTGTCCCCCTGTACTCAGCACTGGTGAGGCCACACCTCGAGTACTGTGTTCAGTTTTGGGCCCCTCACTGCAAGAAAGACATCAAAGCCCTGGAGCGTGTTCAAAGCAGGGCAACAAAGCTGGTGAGGGGTCTGGAGCACAGACCTTATAAGGAGCAGCTGAGGGAGCTGGGATTGCTCAGTCTGGAGAAGAGGAGGCTCATGGGAGACCTTATTGTTCTCTATAATGACCTGGATGGAGGTTGTAGTGAGCTGGGGGTCAGCTTCTTCACTCTTGTAATTAGTGACAGGACTAGAGGGAATGGCTTCAAGTTGTGCCCGGGGAGACTCAGGCTGGATGCTAGGAAATACTGCTTCTTTGAAAGACTGGTCAGGAGTGGAATTGGCTGCCAGGGAGGTGTGGAGTCACCAGCCCTGGAGGTATTTAAGGAATGTTTAGACATTGTGTTGAGGAACATGGTTTAGAGAGAACTATTGGTGATAGGTGGATGGTTGGACTGGATGATCTTGTAGGTCTCTTCCAATCTTGGCAATTCTATGATTCTATTGTTTTAAATGGGTTTCTTTCATCTAGAATAAGATGAAAAACAATATCATATGTTACCAAGTTGAGGAAAAAAAAAAAAGGTAGACAGGGTGCTGCTTTTAAGTGTCTGAAAACATGTTGTAAAACACCTTGCTCAGATTGCCACCAGGAGCCACCTGATCTAGCTGTAGATATTCCTGTTTATTGCAAAAGAGTTGCTCTAGGTGACTTTAAGGGACCCCTTTAAACTGAAACGATTCTATGATTCTGTGATAATTGTTCATTATGCTGTAAAAACTGGCTATTGTCAATTTGAATGCATTAGTGTTATAGCTTATAAGTTATAAGCTTATACTTACTGCTCTGTTTCATGAGCTGGTGCATCAGTGTCTTCAGGAGTTGACTAGTTTCCTTTGAATCTTTGACTTTAAAATCCTTACACCCTATTTAGTGTAGAGCATTGGTTTACCTTAGGAAGTTGGTGCTTTTGTCTAGAGACTTGTTTGCAGTAATGATCTTGACTTCTATCAGTCTAGAATTCAATACTATTTTCATTAAGTGTTTCTCTATACTATGAGAATTGCCTTAGTAGTCTTAGTACATTGTACAGTATAGCCATTTTCACATACACTGTGTCTTTACTACTAGTTTTTCTGTTGAATCACACAGCTGTAACAGGTGTTACAGTAGATACAGCAGTGCTTATGTGAACTTAAAGAAAAATAGTTTGGAAAAACGTAGCTGGTTCTTGTTACTGTAACTGCTGTTGTATCTACAGCTGTTATGCATGGTTGTAGTCATTTCAACCTTTCCCTTAGGCTAGGTTGAATTCTGTTAAGACAAGTTTATGATGGCTTCTTAAACAGCTGAACAACTTAGGAACTTGATATTCTAAAACAGGGAGGGAAGGACCTGGACAGAGGAATTATCAACGTGAAGGTAGAGCGTGGCTTATTCTTTGCAGCTTTGAATTGTTGTATAACTTCTTCATACTTATGTATTCCAGGAATACAAAATCCTGAAAGTTTTGAAGGATTTGCTGACTAACTTCATTTTCTTTCTAGGCCCTTGGATTTCTATACGCATCTGGCCTAGGAGTCAATTCTAGTCAAGCTAAGGTAACATAAAAAATAATCTTCAGTACTGATGTTCTCATTTTATCTTGGAGTTGGATGTTATATAACCAGTAATATTTTTATTTATTAAGGCCCTGGTCTACTACACTTTCGGAGCTTTAGGAGGAAATCTGATAGCCCATATGATCTTGGTAAGTAAAATTTCCAAGTTAAGTTTCCATATGCATGCATTTCCTATTATTCCTCTCTAATTTAAGGAAAAATCTGCTATAAAGCTGTATAGTGCCACGGAGTTAAAGGAATCAAGTATACGTCCCTTTTTGCTTAAAGCAAAGTCACATTTGCTTTGGTTGTTGTAAACTGATAAAAACAGTGAAAGCCAAAGATCTTTGCAGAAGATGCTGTTTCAAACGATGTTGAGATTTAAGACAAAACGTAGTGTATTCAAGTAGAGAGGCCTTTAGGTTTTCACCTTTAAGTTTGTCCTTAATCAGTACCCGCTGTTTATTGGATACACTTAACCTTTTGAATGGTATCAGTCAGTTGCTTTTAATGCTTCTGGAATGGTCTCATGACCTTCTTTTAGCCTGTTGGCTCGACAAAGCTTGCTCAAGTAATGCTCAAAATATTTGTAACCTAGCAGGTAAGTTGTCAAATAAGTGCCTTTTTTGTCTTCTTTTTATTAGGGGTACCGTTACTGGGCTGGGATTGGAGTCCTTCAAAGCTGTGAATCTGCTCTCACTCACTATCGACTTGTAGCTAATCATGGTAAAAGCGTTTTTTACTAGATTAATATTTTTGAATGATACAGAAATACCTAGAAAGTCCTCTCTTGTCAGCATTAGAAGTGTAAAAATGTAGTTCTTTGTTCTAAGTTATCAGTTTGGTTCTGGATCATAAGGTTTTTTAACTCTATTATATAGAAATGATTTCTTTAACAGTGTGTCAGTAATTTATTCCCTCTGTAAAAAACTGGATCTCTAATGATTACCTGAAGTTGCTGTATAGTATTTGTACTGAGAAAAGCTACCTAAAATTTTTGCTAATGTGTTTTCTAGTTGCTAGTGACATTTCGTTGACTGGTGGAACAGTGGTTCAGCGAATTCGCTTAGCAGATGAAGTAGAAAATCCAGGAATGGCAAGTGGAATGCTGGAAGAAGACTTGATTCAGTATTACCAGTTTGTAGCAGAGAAAGGAGATGTACAAGCTCAGGTAAAACTTAAGTTCATTCGATGGTTCACAAGGGTTTAGGGGAATTATATGAAGAGCTTTAGAAAGCTAAAGCTCTTGTATCTCTCTATATTTCTCAGTCAGATTGACTGACATTTCCTGACTAATTTTTATGTGAAGAGGCTTATATTTTAGCACGCTTAATACAGAGAAAAGCAAATTTCTGTGGAAAAACAAATCCAAAATATTACCACTTCCATATGTTAGAGAAGATTATATTGGAGTTCACTAGTAACTAATGAGACTAGTTTAAGGATAGTTTTAGATGTTGTGGAGGAAGTCTTGATCAAAAGAACTAGCCTTGCGAGGGAACCTCTGTTTCTTTTGCATGATTTCTGCATGGTGCCAGCAAGACCTTTTCTACACATAACACAGAGGAGAGGACACTGCAGGCCAACTGTCACAATTTAACTTGTTCAGCTACAATTAAGAATTTGGTAGAATTGAAATGAACAGTCTTTTTTTTTTTTTATCTAGGACAGTCACTTTTTGTCATTCTAGGATAACTTTCCACTTCATCTTAGTGTAACATGGAGGAAATAGGACTGTACTGTAGTTATTGAAGCAGATCAGACTTCAGCATCTTTGCATTCTGTCCTTGCCTGTGTAATCTAAGTTTCTTAGAAAGACAATTTCCGAAGGAAAAGTGATTTATTTGTATTGTGCACTTTATTTTTAGGTTGGTCTTGGACAATTGCACTTGCATGGAGGAAGAGGAGTAGAGCAAAATCATCAGGTAGCATTTCTGTGCATCTCCAGTGTGTATTACACTTGTACAGGGGGACAGAAAAAGCATAGCTAATACCACAGTAAAACAGAACTCTGAAGTACCATAAAGTATTTAATGTCTTCAGTAAAATTTAATTTTGTGTTTAATACCATTAACTGAAGACTAATTTTAGAAACGAGGAAGGAAAAAAACAAAATTAATTTTTCCACAAAGTGTTATCTGAAACTGGCTGTGTTTCTGTGTAGTAGGATCTTCACCATGGACTGTGTACACATTAGTAATGATATTCTAGCTCAGTGAATTTCAAGGGTAGTGCACTTCAGTAGCCAAAGTGGTATGACTTTAAAATACTGCAGTTAATAAATCTGTTTAGAAAATGAAACTTCTGCTCGTATAAGCTAGCCCAGCTATTGCTCATGGAAGATAACTAACCTCTTAAAATATATACTGAAAAACCAGAGAGCTGAGTGTGCTGCCCTGAGGATTATTTCAGAATCTGCTAGTGACCAGTAATGATATAACCACCTTAAAAGTGCCTTAACATGACTCATATATGAGGGTTTAAAGAATTTATTCAGTAGTCAGAATGTGTATACCCAAGTTCTGTGTAAAACTGAAATAGGAACTTCTAGAACTTCCTGTCTTCCAAACAGGATGTGGATATGCAGTAATGAAATAAGATTGACCTGTACAGCTTGTGTTTAGTAGTTTTTGTTTCTCTGCCTTTTGGGATGCACTTCGTGGGATTGCTGCTCAGTGTTGAGATTTTATATAGGGAGCTCCATTAATTAAGATGGAATTGATGAGTCTGTGAGCTCGAGAATTGCACTTGTGCTATATTTTGCAAGAGAAGGTTCTTAGATGTCAAGGTAAGTAAAATACTTGTTTTCCTCTGTGCAGCGTGCGTTTGAGTACTTCAATCAAGCAGCGAATGCTGGCAACTCACATGCCATGGCCTTTTTAGGAAAGGTAAATATGAACACTCAAAAATAAGGCAGTTCACTGTTTCAGTAGAATAATAATAAATATTTCCTACTTGCTTATCTGGGGTGGCCTCAAACTGGAATGCTGGAAGATTCAGTTTTGCTAGTGTTTTAATCTGAGAGTAGCAGTCTACTATGTCTAGTCTATTTTCTGTTTCTTCTTTCACTTTTGAAAGGCTTGTTTTTAATGAATAATATTTGAACTAGACCTTCAAAAATAGAAAATGGGCGTCTGGATAGTTAACTGTGATCTGACAAATGTTTATTCTCGGAAGGGGAAAAAAAACCTAACTTAATTCTTATTCAGATGCCTCAGTTTTCTATATGGAATAAACTGCCAGTAGGACTGCACCTACTCTGTATCAAAGCCTGAATCTGTCTGCAGAATGGATCTTCATATCAGTTCTCTGTAACTTATTTCCTTCTTAAATTTAAATGGGACTGACAAGCTGCTATTCATGATGGTAATGCTTTTCTCCTTAGAAAGCTATTTAGGTCACTTGCCTGAGATCTAGATTGTTGTCTACCTTCACCCTTTGTGAGGAGCTAAATCCTTATTACTCCACTTGAGTACTCTCCAAGGTTAGGTTGTAATGCACAGTAGCTCTGGCTTACATTCTGGAGGCTCTCACTGCAGTGGAGATTACAAAATTCATGAAAAAAAGAGCACAGTGTGCTGAACAAGGCACTTGACATAAGAAATTGTAGTTTCCTGCTTTCTGGACTGCTTGAATACATTAGATAAATACTTGAATTGAATTAGGCTAGGAACTGGGCCTAGCAACCAATTTTTGTTTTCAAGTATGTACATGCTAGTATAGCTTTACTTCCACTGATCTCAGAGGGCTTTTTTGCTTAATTGTGTTATTCCGCACTGGTTTGGAAGTGAAGGGTATTATTACTCAAATCTTGTAACTTTATGGATAGTTAATTCTCCATTGGAATCTAAACCTTCTGAACCTGAAGTTACAGCATAGATGAATGTATTCTGCTTTGATACAAGTTCTTTATTTCATAGTAAAATAAATAGATTTGTCTAATGCTACAATGCTTCTCCACAGAAAATTGACTTATTTGGGTATTCATCAATGATGTTTTTTTCTTTCAGATGTACTCGGAAGGAAGTGATGTTGTACCTCAGAATAATGAAACAGCTCTTCAGTATTTCAAGAAAGCTGCTGATATGGTATGATTATCTGCTAACTAGAAATACAACAGTTGCGCTATAAAAGTTGAATAGCTCACGAGTACTACAAATGCTTCTTTTTGTACACTTACATGTGAGTACAGCTTCTTCTATCCTAGGCTGGAGTTTAACTAAATCCTGAACGTTAAAGATACTGCAGACTGTTCTGATTCTAGTCCTCTTAACTTGATAATTTGCTACGTTCAGTAAAGTTTTCTGATGTGCCTTGTTACCTGCCCTAATATGGAAGAAGTACAATTCTACGTACTTCTGTAGGGATGCTGGTGAGTAATGCAGGACAACCAGAAATCTGCTTTCATTTAAGGCAGATTCTTAGAGCTCCCCTAATTTTTTTGGGGAGTTTCTGTGGCATTCAGAACACTTCAAACTTGGTAAAACAAAAGATGAATAAGTTGTTAATACTCTAGTTTTCTATGGGTAAGTGTTCTACATCGTATTCAACATTTTGGAAGTGCACAGCAAACTCTCATAACTAGCATTAAAAACTTCTTTCCCCGTGTTAATTACCTATGTAGCAATTGAATAAAGTTTACCAGAGATGCTATTTTCTTCTTCAATAACTATTGCTTAATAGATTTATTTTGCATGTTTTCACCTGTTTCAGTACTACTTGTTTTAGAGTTGGTAAAGAGGTGGAAAATTTGGAAGACTTAGCTGTAGGTTTGATTTGCTGTTCATTATTTACTTATTTATTTTCTTCAGGGTAATCCAGTTGGGCAGAGTGGATTAGGAATGGCTTACCTCTATGGAAGAGGTGTTCCAGTGGTAAGTTTTTAATGGTCATCTTTCTAGTCATAGCTGATTGTGCTGATTTTGTAACTTCTTGTTTTCTACAAGCTCTTTCTCTGGAGGAACGTACTGTAGAACACTTAGTCGTGAAGAATTATTTTGCTCTGAAAACTTCATGAAAGAACTTACAATATAAAAATAATAATTCACTGAGGAGTTAGCAACTATTAAATGCGTTCTGAGTTCGTTCTAACAAGTTTGGAAATGTTGTCAGAGCTGTTAGAAAAGCAGAGCGAGGTGAAATTTTAGCTGAAGTTCTGTACTTAGCTTTAATTTTCTTGTGAAGTAAAGCAAGCCTTAACTGCCCCAATTTTGTCTCATGTGAGAGTGACAGAACACTTTGAAACTTTTTAATTAGTTCCTTGGCCTCATTGCATTTCCAACATAGAGGACTTTTTTCTGTGAAATGTTTTATTTTTAGTTATATAAACAGATACTCAAAAAGTTGAATTAGCCACATTGAGAAAACAAGTTGCTTGCTTTTGAAACAGAACAAAGCATCTCTTGTACTGTAACTATTTGTGGTAGTGTTATGCGTGGATGCCAATTTTCATTTGTCCTCTAGAGGTACCTGCCAACCTCAGCTGTTCTGTGTGATTCTGTAGACTATGTGATCCAACCCATGTGCTCAAATCTAGCTCAGATTGCTTGGGACCACCTACAACTAGCCATCTTTTGAACATCTCCAAGGAGAGAGAGACCACAGTCTGTCTTGGCAACCTGTTCAATTCTCAGTCAGAACGTGTCTTTTATGTCTTATTTCTATATCTTAAGCCTGTAGCTGTTCTGTTTTACACGTGTTCTTCCTTTACTAAAGTCTTGCTATATTGCAAGGCTCTAATAACTGGACACAATCTTCCTGCAGAACTATGAGCTAGCTCTGAAGTATTTCCAGAAGGCTGCAGAACAGGGATGGGTTGATGGACAACTTCAGCTGGGTTCCATGTATTACAGTAAGTGGCATCAAAATGATTTGCCAGGTATAAACAACTGCCTTCTCAGTAACTGTTCACTAGGTGGCAGTAAAAGTGTGGATATACTGCATGTGTACTGCAGTATTACTGGGCTGCATTTATATTTTGTCCTATTTTTCTTTGTCCCCGAACACTTTCATGAAACCTTTCTGTAATGTTTTTTAGGGAGTATTATACTGTATTTCATACAACTTTGCTTGTTATGAGGAATGAATAGCATTGACTTAATATTTCTTTTAGATGGTATTGGAGTCAAGAGAGACTATAAACAAGCTTTGAAATATTTTAATTTGGCCTCCCAGGGTGGCCATATTCTGGCTTTTTATAATCTGGCTCAGATGCATGCTACTGGCACTGGAGTGATGCGATCTTGTCATACTGCTGTTGAGGTAAGGTCATCCATTTATAATGCAAGTCAAATAATGTTAACTTGCAACTGGTTGGATATAGCCATGTTAGCTTACATAAGATATGTCTTAGTTAAAAATCCACTGTTGACTGGTGATAGCCAAGGCTATCATAAGGAAAGTGTTAAGTTATTGAACTTTGTATCCCATGAGGAAAAAAATGACTTTTATGTTGCTCTGGTGTGACAGTAGTTTTCTTAGCTTTTGAATAAGAAAATTGGAAAGAATGTAATACAAAGCAAACATTGGTATTTAAATACTGATTTTTTTTTCAATTAGACTTAGTTTCAAGTGTAGCATTTAAGCTGAGAAATAGAGAATTTTTTGAAAGCTTATGTTCAGTATATTTGAGTAAGCATCTGAACCTTAGCATGTATTTGATTAGTAATCTATATGTTAAAGTAAGCCTGTCTTAAGCAGGGAATTTATCGATTGAGCTTTTCCTGTGAAATGCAAGTGCTTTTAACAAGTGTTTGAATGTTCAAGGATTACCTCCTGCAAAATACAAATTTCTGAAGTTCTTCACAGTCTTCTCTCTCTTCTCTATTCCTCTGCAGTTATTTAAGAATGTCTGTGAACGAGGACGCTGGTCTGAAAGACTTATGACTGCGTACAATAGCTATAAAGATGGAGATTCAAATTCTGCTGTTGTTCAGTATCTTCTTTTGGCAGAACAAGGCTATGAAGTTGCACAAAGCAATGCTGCTTTCATACTCGATCAGAGTAAGGACTCCAACTTGTACTCAAAGGGCTTTTTTGAGCTGACCTCTAATAGTCCTGTTAGTAGAACTTTAGAATGCTTGAAGATGTATCTTGTTCAGTTAGCACTTCAGTGGAACTTTTGTCACCTTTCCTTCTCTTCACACTGGATAACTGTCAGTCTTTTCACCTCTATAGCTTTCTAACTTACAAGTTAGAATACACTTAAATTTTGACTTCTGGGACTTTAGAGTGGGATAGTGAGTAGTGTATTTCAAAGGGACTTTAGTCACTCATTAGATAAGCTGAAGCTGACACAGTGGTGGTGTCAGTTGTGGCTGGTATCTACCATTGTTCCCTGGGTTAAAATTCCAATTACTGTTATATCTATAAATCTAGATTTCAACTAGAGATTGATGTAAAACTGTTATATACTTCATACAAAAAAATCTTTTAATTGTAAGGTAGTACATCTGAAACCATATTCATGCTATAAATGAGAAAAATCGAGACCTTTAAGGTAAAGCCACTGTTTGTTCATAAGTTGTATGTGGGCAGAGATGTAGAAAAAAACATAAATGAAAGTATTTCTTACTGATTTCAGACGTGCTTAATCATGTTTTAGTATACTGCAAGTAAGCATTTGGGGGCAGCTATCTTTGTGTGTATGGTACCAGGTTCCCACTTAACTGAATCTATTTCTTCTCTAGAAGAAGCAAGCATAGTAGGGGAAAATGAAACATACCCTCGAGCATTGCTTCACTGGAACAGAGCAGCTTCTCAAGGTATGTTTGTACTCCATGATTCCAGTTATGTTATTGTTTTAGAAGAACCACTGATGTCTGATACCTTTTTTTTTTTATATGGAGCAAGGGGAGGGAAGCTTATGTTTTTGTTCAGTGTTAGTCATATTCCACATGAGCTTCTTTATTCCATTGGCAGCAGTAAAATTTTGGCAGTCTGCCTGCAGTTGTGAAGCATTCTCAAGTCCTGGAGAGTAAAAAGAATAAAGCAAATGTGGAGTGTGTTTCTCTTGCCGTTCCACATGAAATTATTGAGCAGTATTAAACATTAAGAGAAATACATATGTACTTGAATATTTTTAATTGATCCACTTTTTAATGTAGGTACAAAATACCCTTGTGGATTTTAGTGCTTGTCGTCATCTGTAAGAAATACAGTTTCCTGTTGAAAGCAAGAAAAGCCCTGTGATCAAGAAAGCAGTCTTGTCATTCAATCAAGCAGAGTTTAGACTGTAGTGCTTGTGATCCTGTAGTAAAATACACAAATCTGAACTAAATAATCATACGTGTCAGTGTAAGTTCTCTAAACTTCACACAGGTTTATCTACATAAATGTCAGTCTGTCAACTTTCTACTGTAGAGCACGGTATCATTTAAATGGAGCCTAAGATTTTGTCTGAAAATATTTAGACTTAGTGTTGTCTTTTAGTGGAAGTAAATATTCAGTTACCAAGTGATTATCATTGATTTTAAGTTTTTGTTGTCTCTGTTTTGAAAACAGTTCAGTAGTCCTCAATGACTATATAACAAATGAAAAGCTTTTTTCCTGAAGTGACTGTGGGTATTATACAGCTTTTCAGTTTCTATCACTGATAAGAAATGTTGGTAGGATTACTGGGAGAAGGAAAAGTCAGCTGGGTTTTGGTTTGTCTAAACCCAAGTATTCCTTTTATAAATAAATAAATCCATTTGTGAGAGAGGCAAAAAAAAAAAAAGCCTGTTATTACTATTTGCAGTTTGTATAAAGCCCATAGTGAAGCCCCATGTGAGATTAGAAGGCTTACTTTAACTATGTTTTCTCTTCTATGATTTTCTTTTTGTTTCTTTGTAGGATATACAGTTGCAAGAATTAAACTTGGAGATTACCATTTCTATGGATTTGGTACTGATGTTGATTATGAAACAGCATTTATTCACTATCGACTGGCATCAGAGCAACAGCACAGTGCCCAAGCAATGTTTAATCTAGGCTACATGCATGAGAAGGGATTGGGCATCAAGCAGGTGAGTGAGATGATAGGCAGATTCATTACAGTACTTTTGCTAATGTTAAAATCCCTAATCAGTACTGGACTTAAGCCACTACATAGCCTCTTAGTAGGAATTTGCACAGAATCAGAGAATGGCCTGGTTTGAAAAGGACTTCAAAGATCATCTAGTTTAAAATCCTCTGCCATGGGCATGGTTGCCAACCACTAGACCAGGCTGCCAAGAGCCACATCTGGTGTTGCCTTGAATGCCTTTAGGGATGGGGCATCCTCAGTCTCTCTGTGTGACCTGTTCCAGTGTGTCACCACCCTCTGAGTGAAAAACTTCCTCCTACTCATGCCTCAATACAGTCTCCCTTAGTAGTTATGGAAGTATACCCTTTGTGCTTCTGTATCTAAAGAAATGATGAACAGTGAGGGGAAGAAATTGCCCAAAATTGTGAAGTTTGGCAAAAGGGTAACACATACTTGTGTACGCTTTTGTAATGTGTTCAAGGCTTAAAAATATAATGAAACAAATCATAATCAATTCCAGATTCAGACCATTTCTGTGTAAGATTGTTGCTACTTATTTTGCACTCTTTCAAAGTGTCACAATTTTAAAAACAAATGAACAGATGTTTCTGAGGATGTGAACAATGTGATTATTAATTGTGGCTTTTCAAATTAGGCTAGACAGCAGTTTGCATTACAAAATACATTCTCTAAAAGAGGGCAGTGCATTTGATTCCTGTAGGAAATGTATAGGATCCTAAAATCTTTTGAGATTGAAGGGACACTTAAACCTAGACCAACTCCTCTGCAGTGAACACATCTATAGGTAAATCAGACTGTCTCTAGGGAAAGGACTTTCTCTACATCTCTGGGCAATCGCTGGCAAACTGTTCCAGTGTGTTACCACTCTCAAAAATAACAACAACAAAACCTTCATTCTTAACATCCAGTCTTAATCTCCTCTTTTTTTTTTTTTTTTTGTTTTTTGAAACCACTTCCCCTTGCCCTATCACAACAGATGCTGCTCTAAAGTGTCTGCCCCCTTTTATCTTCTAGCCTCCCCCGCTAGATATGGAAAGGCCGCTGTCAGGTCACCATGAAGCCTTCTCTTCTCCAGGCTGAACAGCCTCCAAATCAACTAAAATTTACAGAATCCTTTATATACTCTTATAAGTTTCAGAATAATGGAATCTGTATTTGTATGCTAATTTTGACCAACCTACTTTACCTTAATTGAAACAGCTAATATAAATATGCAAAATGAGCACTGAGAATGTCCAGACAAGGAAATGTAGTGTATAAATCCATACTTTGGGATTCTGCATACCTAAACCTCTTTGCTATGTCCTAGAAGTCTAGATTCTTAAGATGAGAGAGAATGGAGATGAGACTTGATGAGAAAAGACTGAATCAGGATTGGATTAGGATAGTCTAAAAAAAGACAGATTGAATTTTGAGTGTCTCTTCAAATTACTGTCAACTGAAGTCATGATGTTAGTATGTGATGTCTAACTGAAGTTTGTTCTTCCATTGGAGGCCTGTGGATGGGTCCTATATTGATTTTTAGCATTGCAATAGCTAACAAATGGGGTATTTTCACTATTGAATGAGGTGTTGTATACTTCTGTTCTCTCTCTAACTACATCTGAACTGTTAATCAAAAGTTAGAGAGGACGATCTAATAGGGCATCCTGCACAACTTCAGTTCAGTTCACTGTTGATTCAGGATAGTCCTGAATAAACATGATATTTCTTCCAAACAGCTTTTGCATTCCTTACCATTTACTTACTGCATAAATAGTATGTCTTGCAGTTAGCAAATATGACACAAAATCCTATGCATGAATAACTTTCAGATTCATTCCAGTTCAAAGCCAAATATTAAGCCCCTTCAGAAATTTCACACGTACACTGCTATTCATTTTTTCACAGATGCACTGTCCAATTTCAGAGCCTGCGTGTCAGAATGAAAACTAAATTCATTCCTATTTTTGGCAGCATTAACTTCTCTCAAATTAACTTTTTCATGGTGCTGTCTAGGATTTGGCATGATTTCGGTGCTTTACTTGTATTAAGACACTTGAGCAATTGCAATTCTTGCTCATCTATCAAGTGAGAGTGAAGAATGCATAAGCACAACAAATTACTTATGAAGTAGAAATAAAAATAATACATGATTAGGATCTGCTTCTACAGTAGCACAAAGGGAATAAGGAAATTCAAACAGACTTTCCAGTCTCAAGGAGTACTCGAGTTGCTTTAGAACTCGTACATACATTAAAAAATTTATTTCCATGTATTTCATAAAACTAAGTTTTTTCTGTATCAATAAGCAGAAAGCAATTGAGGGGGAGCTAAGGTATTTAGCTGCATGTATCCTGTTTCTTCCTGCATTCCGTTAGTTGGAACAAGGTCAGTAGAGAATGCTAATTTAAGCTTCTCTAAAACTGACTGGCTGTTGGTGTTTGTGCTTCTGCCACCCTGCTCTCACTAATGCTTGTTGGTTTACAATAAAAAGTAGAATCTAATTTGGGTATGTGTTCAGAAGTGGTTAGAAGTTGAAGGCATTCTGCAGCAGGCATACTGTACTATAGCTGGGAGGAGTTGTTGCTAGGTACTCCTACATGGCTTCTGTTTTCTTACTATTTCTTGTTTGGTGTGGTGCTGCATACATAAAGTATGTTCATGTTATTATCTAAATATAGGCTTTATTTTACAGTGCATGGGTTGAATTTATTAATACTGATCTGTTTATTAGCTTCAATTCCAGCACCAATTATGCTAGCTTTATCCTTGGATGTAAGCTTCCATTTACTTGGGTATTCAAAGATGAACATCCCTCAGGAGAAAAAAGGAGAGGGTTTTACTTGGTTGAGTTAAACAAAAAACATTCAAGAAAACAGTTATTTTCAAATGATAGATACGTTTTCTTATAGAAGAATCTCTTGATCTTTACAATAACTGTTTTGAGTTCTTCAGAACTGAGTTTTGTACCTTTTTAATTGTAGGATATTCATCTTGCAAAACGATTCTATGATATGGCAGCTGAAGCAAGCCCAGATGCCCAGGTTCCAGTCTTCCTAGCTCTTTGCAAGCTTGGAGTGATATACTCTGTGCAGTACATAAGAGAAATCAATGTAAGTAGAATTACAAAGAAATATGTTTACAACTCAGTATTCTTTTAAAAATAGAGATATTATGTGAGCAGAAATCTCACATGAGCCTTAAAGTAAATGTTTCTTTTTTTGGTGTTGTCTTTTAAAGTTGCAGAAGCTGTGATTTTTACTTTTCTTTGCAATTGTGGAAAACGGAGATGTACATAGACAGTGCTCTTCAGTGCTATTCATCCCTTGAAGAGAGAATATCCTATTTGACTGCTCCTAGCTGAGCATCTGATGTTAAAATTGACAAACCGTTACAGTGACTGCTTGAGAGAAAGGAAATACCCTTTTGTAACCCTACTTCTCATGCTGTTTTATATTCAGTTGTAACAATCCCACTTGAATCATGTTTACTTATATTCAGCAGTTTAGTTATTGTACAGAGTTTGTGCTTAATGATGGAACTGAAAAACTGGAAAAATACTTGGAGTTAGATGATTTTTCTCCATTATAGTATCTGGAATATTCTTTAGTATTCTGACATCTTACTGCCTTTTGGATTACTTGATAAATTCAGATGGTAGGAAAGCTATTTCCTCTTAGAGCAAATTTGAGTTCAGGCAGTTCAGGTAAGACTGACAGAAGTTGGTAGTCTGAAATTTTCAAGAGCAAACAATCAAAATGTTCTAAGTGAGTTGAGCAAATAATCAGAGTGCTCACAGAAACTGCTATGCAGAACACTGGTATTCAAAGTTTTGGGTCTACTGATATCAATAGATCTGTTAACAGTGACTATAGTACATGCAATGTCATTGCAGGAAAATGTGTTGGCTACTGCTTATGCAAATTAGTGATTAAAAAGGCAGTTCAACCAAAACTGACAGTAAGGTATTTTGGCTGGTAACTTCCCTGTAAGTTATCTATATGAATCTCAGTATTACATAATTATCCTTCAACTTAATGTTCCATTGGTCATCATAGTGTGCAGTTACTTCCACTGTTTGGCTGGACTGGTGAGTTCTTTTCCTCTTTGTATGTAGTATTTGCTCCCCTTTCTTCAAGACAACTGATGTAAGAATAGGGTATGTGATAAATTATGCATATGTGAAAGCCACAAAGCTGTGTATCAGCAACTCATATCTTTAGAATAGCTCCTTCTACAGGTCATGGCTTTTATTGGCATTTAACTCCTGGAAATTGAGAATATCATTGTAATTATTTTTCACTCTGAGAAATAATAGAGGGGAAGAGTAGGAGTACTAAAACTTCACTAGCTTGTATATGAAAATATTAGCAGTCAAATATTAAAGTACCTTCCTGTTGTTGTTCTCTGACATGATGATATGGACTTCTTTCTTAGTTAAGGGAAGTGTTCTCACGTATTGATATGGACCAGCTGCTGGGGCCTGAGTGGGACCTTTACCTTATGACCATCATCACCTTGCTTCTGGGAACAATTATAGCTTATAGACAAAGGCAACATCAGGCAATTCCCAGACCAGCAGGACTACGACCAGCTGTGCCTCAACAAGAACCACCACCTCCAGAGCATCAACCACCGCAATAGCAACAAGAGCCTCAGTAAAAGAACTGGATTTTTTCCAAAAAGAACAACTTTCATTGTGATTTAGGACTTCAGATTAATGGTCCCTTCCATAAAAGAGGCACAGAGAAGTTTGTAAGGAATAAAGTATGAAAGCTGCATAGACTGATGCCTTCTTTCAGGGAAAAGAAAGTTCTTCTTAAACTGATTTGAATGTTATTTCAGTGCCAATGGAATAACACTATGGCTTTTTTTCATGAAAACACAGAAGTGTGCTACTACAAAAATGTTGCCTGCTGTATCTAGTTTCTCTTTATTCAGAGTCCTTTTCGTCTTAGAGAGAAGGCTAGCATTAGAAGATTATTGTCTGCCTGATAGCAGCTGCCCTATAAAAATGGCCAATTTCAGTCCAAGAATCTGAACTATTTTTGAAGTCCAAAACAGCTGGAGCTCTATGAATTTGTATTCTGATTTTCACCCCAAGTATTTCCACAATCCTTATTGGATTTATTTCTTACATTTTGTTCTTTTATGCTGTTTTGAATGGTTTAATCTGGATTATTTATAAATTCTGTAAAACTAAGCTTGCAAATATGTCACTGCATTTGTGCTTTTTTTCTTTTGAGTATTTTCCCTCATTAACTTTAAAGTAGACAGTTGTCAACAGTTAGTATGTAGCCCAGGAGGAGAGTTGGGACAGATAGGGTTTGTAAAGCTAATTAGTTGAAAACTATGCAGGCAATGCCCAGATTTCACATCCTTCTAGGAAGTTTTTTGGAACCTCTTAACTTGCAGTCGTTAGTGATGTAAGGAGAAGTTGGTAGTGTTTCTAAATAATGTAACCTTGCTCTTACAGAGAGACTCAGTCTATTTACATTGCAGAAAGCACCAGTATTAGTGTGGACACTGAAGAAAGAACAGAGCCAGAAAACTCTTAAGTTAACCTACGCCATTTTGTTTTTAAGTAGAGAAATCCTTGTATTTAATTTTCAGTAATACTGCATGTTATCTGCACTGTAAGAACATCCTCTCACAGGTGAAATACAGTATCTTACATACATCTGCAGGAAAGAATAGAAGGGTCCCAAAGACATGTACTTTCTACAGAAAGATGTGGACTTATGCCAGTGATGCTGTAAGTTCAGTTAACTGATTAAAAAATCCAGTGTCAAATCACAGCTATGGCATACCCTTCTTGTACCTGACACACATGAGAAAGTCAGGATAACATTTCTGAGTAACTGTACTATCTGAGGATCCCCTGTAACAAAATCTGAAGACAGCTACTGTTGTTGACTCTTGATACCACCAGGTTAGTGTGAAGACCTTTTTCTCAGTATAGAGTGTGTGTGTGCCCTATGGGCATACGTTTTTAGACTGCAAGAGGTTAGTGGCAATTTGTTATTGAACTGCAATTCCAGGATATGAGGGTGGGAAATGGAGTATCTTAGATGTAACAAATACAGATGTTTCTGTTCTTGGCAAGTCAGTTAAATACTTGTTTATGTACTAGCATTAAATCCCTGAATGTGCTGTCTTACAGCAGAATGGAATACAAATGAAAAGGCTTTGGCTTCTCTGACAAAAACTGTTTCATTCAAAGAGTTAAGAGCATCCTTTCATATGTTTTTGTTGGTTTGGGATTTTTTTTTTCAGTGCGTTGACAGCAACCAATCCATAGACTTTGATCTGTTTTTACACTTAATGCAATTGTTGCATAGTATATCTGTAGCTCAGGAGAGAGAGAGCAATCTGTTGTTCTGTGAACCAAAACGTCATGGATGACTTGGTATTAAAATACAGGTGGAGCTTCTCAGTACTTCAAAATGCTTCTGCTGGTTATGTGGAGACAAATCTTTCATTATAGTTTGATAGAGGGTTACTGCTTGTGATAGAGGAATGTTTTTATTTCAGTCTTTATCATCATTATCAGCTGGAATAGTATTGATCTGAAATGTAGAGTCTGAAATGTACAGCACTCTCCAGTTGCATTTCTAAGGTACCTGTGACTTCTGAGCACTTCCTCTGAAGTACTTTTTGCCTCTGTCACCTAATAGCTCTTTTCTAGCTCAGCATGAATAAATTAAAGATTATATGGAAAATGTTTTCCAGTTAACTATCACTGGTTCATTGGTCTCTTAGGATGCTTAATAATTTTGTTACTGCTTTATTAAAAATGTTTTTGTTGTTTTATCTGCTAGAACTAAATTCTCAAAGCTCTGTTTGCATGAGACTCTCATCGTTGTTGCTATGTGACAGTCTTACAGCTAGCTTTTCACTGAACTGATGCATTTTTACAACCAAGAAATCAGCAGAAGGAAATGGCTGAAGATCAGCGAATTATTCAGTTTTAAAGAACTGCTTTTTGAAGAAGCAATAAGGAAGTCTTTCTGCTTTTTTCCCCCTTTCTACCAAATTGCTACCACTAACTTTTTTCAGATGACATTCATTTGAGTGAAGTGGTAGTAGTAAAAAGGTACTAACCATGAGTAATAGCAAGTTAACTCAGGGATTAAAGAAATGAATACATTTTCTGAATTACTTGTCATGCAACATCAGCTTCTGTGACAATCCCTTGCTGCTCTATTCTGAAACTTGCATTTTGAGAGAAGTATGTTTAACTCTTACTAGCAATATGTTTCTTGTGTGCTTGCTTTGTCAAACTGCTTTTTTTTTCCAAAAGGAATTGGATTGCTCAGTTGTTTGCAGTGAAGTGCTTTTCCCTTTTGGTAGCGTATAGATTGTCTTATAGCTTATATGCAGGATTATTTTAGAAGGGATACTTAATTTTAAGAGAAGCATTTTTACTTATCTGAAGTGTTCTTTGAATTGGAAAAACTGCATTCTTTGTAGTGACTTAGGTCAGAGCATGCCTATATTTGACCTTCCCATACACCTGCTCTTTTCTCCCTGAAAGGAGAATAACTGTAGAGATCAGTAACTGCTGTTAGTGGGAGTTCTATATGCAAGAAGACAGTGGAAAGATATGGTGGAAAACACTGTTCTACACATTGCATCATTAATTAAACACATCAGCTGTTCTTGCAGTCTGGAAATAACTAAGGTTCTAGTTCTTCCCTTTCAGATTTGCCCCAGGGCTTTATCTATCAAAATAACTTTTCTTACTTCCTATGTCGGCCATAGGAGAGTCTAATTGCAGGTAAGGCCTCAGATATACATATTCAGTGAGACATCTGAAGCAAACTTTACTTACTTTTTATTCACCTTCCATAAAGCATCAGCTGCTCTTAATAAACTCAAAAAAAATAAATAAATCAAATATTCTTCTTGGAGAAGAGCATTAAATTGTGGGATGTGAAAGGACTTTTAAGACTATGCATTAACTAGTTTCCACCTACTTTATGCTAGTTTTGGCCTATAAGGATTATATTACAGGGGGGTCACAGTCACCTTTGCAAGTTGCTTTCTTTTTAGATAGGCAACAATAAACTGAAATTTTATTTTATTTTTTTTCAGAGACTATTAAACAAAAAAACTTAGTTTGATTTGAGAACTACTGCAAATGCATATGGCAAATAGGATTCCCCCTCAAATAGTCCTTTGTTTTTATCGGCNTAAATCCCTGAATGTGCTGTCTTACAGCAGAATGGAATACAAATGAAAAGGCTTTGGCTTCTCTGACAAAAACTGTTTCATTCAAAGAGTTAAGAGCATCCTTTCATATGTTTTTGTTGGTTTGGGATTTTTTTTTTCAGTGCGTTGACAGCAACCAATCCATAGACTTTGATCTGTTTTTACACTTAATGCAATTGTTGCATAGTATATCTGTAGTTCAGGAGAGAGAGAAATCTGTTGTTCTGTGAACCAAAACGTCATGGATGACTTGGTATTAAAATACAGGTGGAGCTTCTCAGTACTTCAAAATGCTTCTGCTGGTTATGTGGAGACAAATCTTTCATTATAGTTTGATAGAGGGTTACTGCTTGTGATAGAGGAATGTTTTTATTTCAGTCTTTATCATCATTATCAGCTGGAATAGTATTGATCTGAAATGTAGAGTCTGAAATGTACAGCACTCTCCAGTTGCATTTCTAAGGTACCTGTGACTTCTGAGCACTTCCTCTGAAGTACTTTTTGCCTCTGTCACCTAATAGCTCTTTTCTAGCTCAGCATGAATAAATTAAAGATTATATGGAAAATGTTTTCCAGTTAACTATCACTGGTTCATTGGTCTCTTAGGATGCTTAATAATTTTGTTACTGCTTTATTAAAAATGTTTTTGTTGTTTTATCTGCTAGAACTAAATTCTCAAAGCTCTGTTTGCATGAGACTCTCATCGTTGTTGCTATGTGACAGTCTTACAGCTAGCTTTTCACTGAACTGATGCATTTTTACAACCAAGAAATCAGCAGAAGGAAATGGCTGAAGATCAGCGAATTATTCAGTTTTAAAGAACTGCTTTTTGAAGAAGCAATAAGGAAGTCTTTCTGCTTTTTTCCCCCTTTCTACCAAATTGCTACCACTAACTTTTTTCAGATGACATTCATTTGAGTGAAGTGGTAGTAGTAAAAAGGTACTAACCATGAGTAATAGCAAGTTAACTCAGGGATTAAAGAAATGAATACATTTTCTGAATTACTTGTCATGCAACATCAGCTTCTGTGACAATCCCTTGCTGCTCTATTCTGAAACTTGCATTTTGAGAGAAGTATGTTTAACTCTTACTAGCAATATGTTTCTTGTGTGCTTGCTTTGTCAAACTGCTTTTTTTTTCCAAAAGGAATTGGATTGCTCAGTTGTTTGCAGTGAAGTGCTTTTCCCTTTTGGTAGCGTATAGATTGTCTTATAGCTTATATGCAGGATTATTTTAGAAGGGATACTTAATTTTAAGAGAAGCATTTTTACTTATCTGAAGTGTTCTTTGAATTGGAAAAACTGCATTCTTTGTAGTGACTTAGGTCAGAGCATGCCTATATTTGACCTTCCCATACACCTGCTCTTTTCTCCCTGAAAGGAGAATAACTGTAGAGATCAGTAACTGCTGTTAGTGGGAGTTCTATATGCAAGAAGACAGTGGAAAGATATGGTGGAAAACACTGTTCTACACATTGCATCATTAATTAAACACATCAGCTGTTCTTGCAGTCTGGAAATAACTAAGGTTCTAGTTCTTCCCTTTCAGATTTGCCCCAGGGCTTTATCTATCAAAATAACTTTTCTTACTTCCTATGTCGGCCATAGGAGAGTCTAATTGCAGGTAAGGCCTCAGATATACATATTCAGTGAGACATCTGAAGCAAACTTTACTTACTTTTTATTCACCTTCCATAAAGCATCAGCTGCTCTTAATAAACTCAAAAAAAAATAAATAAATCAAATATTCTTCTTGGAGAAGAGCATTAAATTGTGGGATGTGAAAGGACTTTTAAGACTATGCATTAACTAGTTTCCACCTACTTTATGCTAGTTTTGGCCTATAAGGATTATATTACAGGGGGGTCACAGTCACCTTTGCAAGTTGCTTTCTTTTTAGATAGGCAACAATAAACTGAAATTTTATTTTATTTTTTTTCAGAGACTATTAAACAAAAAAACTTAGTTTGATTTGAGAACTACTGCAAATGCATATGGCAAATAGGATTCCCCCTCAAATAGTCCTTTGTTTTTATCGGCTGCAGTTCTTTAAGGGGTCTTGTAGGACTTTTGTAAATTTATTTTGTATTTAAAATCAGTATAAAGGCTGGTCTAATGTAATATAATTGTGTAAACAAATTCTGTTAATAGAAAGATGTACAGATTCATTTTGTACTGTATCTTTAATCTTGTGAAATAAAGATACCACTTGTGTGGTTACCTGCAGTGTTTACAGTGCTTATGGTAACAGAGGATGTCAACTGTAAATCATTTTTACTGTTATTTGCTGCTACACAATGCATACCTTCTTGTAAGGGTGCTTATGTTTCTTTCATTTTTATTCCTCTTCAAAAGAAAAAAAAAGTTTAGGAGGGGCGCAGAAAAGAACTGGAAACTATGCATTGTATTTTCAGCTGTGCTAGAGACTTGTCTTCTATGTGTGTGTGTGATACTTTTTTCTAGTACATACAACATCTGTTTTGTGTGTGGGGAAACTGGCATATGAGTATGTCTGGGAAGGATGAGGAAAAGAAGTTTAAGTAGCTTAATCTGCTGCCAATAACACTTGCTGCAGGTAGCTAACAAAATGAAACTGCTGATACTGGAACTGACTTGAGCTTGATGTAGCTCAAGCTTAGTGAGCTCTGTTTTATGGTCATTGGCAAGCCTGTTAGGCAGCAGGTCACTGTTTTCTGTGATGGGAAAACTGGAAGATTCTAGTCCTCTGTCTGGGGCAGGGGGGAAGGGACTGTGACTTCTTCAAAAGCTAAGCTGGAGTTCTACTTATCCTGTTAGTGAGTAGTTTATAATCTTTTATTTACAGGAAAGAGAAGTATGTGGAAGTAAAGAACAATTGTAACTATATTTCAGGTAGCAAGTGGTAAATGTGGCTCAACTTCTGTAGCGTAGTTGGATTCTGTAGTAAATCTGAGGGAATGCTTTTGCCTTGAAGTACATCACTGTCAGTGGTAAACTGAGAATTCCAAGCACAGTGATATTTCAGGCAGTTTACTTAAGGAAGTCATCGCTTATATTTTGACTTCTTTGAAACTGAACTTTCTTTCTTTGTTTTTACACTGAAAATTCCAGAAAATTTAAGAATCACTTAAAAAGAAACAAATGTTAAAAATATTTGAATTTTATTTCCTTCATTCTTCTGACACTTAAGAAATTACCTGAGATAGGAAATATCTGCTTGATACTTATTCTCCTTTCCATTCATGGGTATGAACTGTAGTCTATAATTAGGCTTTCTGGATGTTCCATATTGCATGTGGCTCCATTTCTGTACAAGGCTAATACTAATATTGCTTTTTTTTTTCTTTTTTTTTTCTTTAAATTGCTTCTAATTAATTGTGTGCTGCAGAAACTTTTCTACCCTGGATGTTTGCCTGCGGCCACTAGGTGGCGTCAGTTATTAAGCGGTGCCCTAAATGTGTAAGAAATATTTCACAAGTCAAAAATGAGTAATTCCTGCACCTTCAGACACTGTGAAATCATGGATATATTGAGAGAGGGGAGTTAAGTACTTGTTAGAAGGTGCTTCAGAACTTGCTTTACAAATATGAGAGGATAAAGTATACTGAACTACTGAGTTGTGATAAGTCAGAATTTAAAAATCTGACTTATCACAATGCCACATCATTCTCCTACAGGACGAAGTCAGAACAATGTGTTCTTATGTTGTGCCTGAAGCAGAGAGGGAAAATAACTACACTTTTATACTTAAAGAAAAAAAAAAAAAGGAAAAAGCTAGCTTACAGACCAAAGTGCTCTAGAACAGGTATTCCCTGTGCTAGTATTTACTCAGATCTAAAATTAAAAAGCTGTGAAATTCAACAAGACTGTTTAAAAAAAACCTGGACAGACTGGGGAATTAGTTGTGGAGGAACCTGATGAGGTTTAATGAGCATGTGTAGTGCCTTGCACATGGGGAAGAATAACCACATGCATCAGCACAGCTTGGGGATGACTTGCTGGAGATGGACCCTGAGGGTTCTGGAGGGCAACAGATTGGCCTTGAGCCAGCAGTGTGCCCTTGTGGCCAAGAAGGCTAATGGTATCCTGGTGTGCATTAAAAAGAGAGTAGCCAGCATGTCCAGGGAGGTGATTCCCCACCTCTACACTGGTGAGGCTGCATTTAGACTACTGCGTCCAGGTTGGGGCTCTCTAGTCCAAAAAAGACAGGGATCTCTAAGGTGTACAGTGGATGGCCATAAAGATGATAATGGCCTGGAGTATGTCCTATATGAGGAAAGGCTGGATGATCTGGGTCTGTTCAGCCTGAGGAAAAGAAGACAGAAAGGATCTGGTAAATGTTTTTAAATATCTAAAGGGAGGTGGGAAGCAAATGGGTGAAGTCAGGCTCTTCTTGGTGGTATGTAACAATAGGGACAAGGAGTAAAACTTCTTTTCAGTAAGGGTGATGCAATGCTGGAACAGGTTGCCCAGAGAGGTTGTGTCATCTCCTTCTGTGGAGGATGTAGGGTACCTGCTTTAGCAGGAGGTTGGACTCTGATCTCTTGAGATCCCTTCCAACCCCTGCAATTCTGTGATTCTTTGAAATTAATTTATATGTTTGATGAATTTTCCAGTAGTTAATAGTCTTCACTATTGTTGCTGTGAGATGGAGAGGACTTGGGTTAAATTTTCATGTAGTAGGTAATTTTCTCTGGTTCTCATCAACTCGGTTGTTGGACTGGACAGTCCATCAGGAATACTAGCTATGCACAAACATGTAAATTCTACAGTCATTTTCAAAGTTGGTTACTAGTTTATTGCTATATACTTACATACAACTAGACTGATCTTCACAAATAGTTTTTAATTTGCTTTGTTTTTTTTTTCTGAGAAATGTTGCACAGAAGGGAGGTGCCTACAGTAAGAGAATTCAAACCCAGTGAGATGAGTGTAGTGATCTCACTATGCACAGCTGTGTTGGCTTTTTCTGCCACTTTGCTAAACAAACAGCCTTCCTGAACGTCTTACTAGGAATTTGATCTTTCTCCTTTGTAAGATAAAGGGTGTAATCAGGCGGGAATTTCTCAGAACAAGAAAGAGGCTCTTAGTTAACGTGCATCTCTGAATTAACTATTTTAGTGAATATAACCATATATTAACTGTTATCTTACTCTGACATCTTGCATTCTCAATGAAAAGCTCCACTGAGATGCAAGAAAAAATTTGCATACGTAAAGTTTCCAATACTCTTTGGAGAGAGGCTAAATATCATGGCGATTTTAAAAGCCCCTGAAACTTTGGTCTTCACTGCATTTGTCATTCTTAGTTCACAAATTCATATGAAATGTTTTTAAACGTATCTTCTACCTCATAAAACTTAGCTCTCGTCTATTTATATTTTGGCTCAAAACTGAAAACCTCTATTGGTAAATACTGAAAATGAATAGTTGGAGGGAAATAAAACAGTTTACAAAGTAAAATAAACTCCCTTTTTAAACTCCTCTCATTAGTCCTTGGAGAGCTCCCTGGTACCGAGATTTTCTTGCAGCTACAGGAAGGAAGTTTTCAAATTACATAAATGAATTTCTTTGTAGTCTTTAACTATCCTTGTGCTTCTCACTTTTACAAAAATAAAAACATGCTTCCTAATTCTTCTGACTGTAGCACTTGTAGCACTACTATTCTATGAAATTCTCATTTGCTCACATCGCAGCTATTTCTGTGGCTACTGCTTACAGCGGTTTACATGACAAAACAAGGATGCCTGGACACCTGTACAATGGCTTTCCTTCTGAAAATGCCCAGTCTAGGAATGGGAAATGAAGGTAATAGCTTGTCATGATAGAAACACCTGAAACACTTTTTTGCATCCACGTGTGTATAAGACAAGGAAGCGAAGTAAGTGATCTTGTGTACTTCATCTTACTGCTCTGTGTGCTCTTTCAGTCTCTGGGCTGAGGCACATGTGTAAATACTTCTGTGAGGCTGTACTCCTTGGAATGTGGTATAAAAAGGTGGATGAAATACAGATTTATTTGAGGCAAGTGCACACTCGTGCATATGTAACATAAATAAATGTGGCTGTGCTTCAGTACCGTTCTGAGATGGGCCTCTGCTGAGGTACCACAAAGGGTTAAATCACTCTCCAGAGGTTGCAGTGGCATTTCCTTGCTTAACTTAATGAAATGAAATATATTTGACCCTATGAACTGATGTAAATTGGTTAAATCTAAGGAGAAACTTGCTTGAGAGCCACTGTTTTGGTTGGGAATATAGCTTAGTTAAGAGGGTTTTTTTTGTTTTTTGTTTGTTGTTTTTTTTAAAATGCAGTGCAGTATCACCTTTAAAATGAAATATTCAAAATGTTCATTTTAAAAAATAGAACTAATTGCTAAGTAAAAAATAAATTCAGAGTGTGTGTACTTAAATAAGATTCAGAATGATTTTAGCCTTTACCTGGTCAGTACCATTTTTTATTGTTGTGATCTCAAATGATGTAACCCTGTAGTGTCATCTGATAAATTCACCTGCAACACAGATCAGAATACAAGGAAGAGAATGCCGTACTTCTATGGCTAACATGCAACATTATGCATATACATATTATGCATATTCTAGAAAACTGAAGGACACAACCTTTGTTCTTCAAACCCAAGCTACCTGAAGTAGGCAAGCAGCGTTTTTTGGAGTGTTTGAAATATCAATGAAAAATTAAAAAAATTCAAACATCCCCCACCCTGAGGAGAGGAAATAAGTATATTCTAACTTCTCTTTTTCTGTTGTGTAAATAACAGTTTTCAAACAGAAATTTAGTGTTTAATTACTCATAAGAAATGATTTTGTTTGAGGTTCTGTGCTTTTTAACCCTGATTATGCTCAGGAAGCATAAGAACCTGGAGGAGGTATTTTACCTGCTGGTCCTTGCATAATGGATTCCATGTGTAAAAGCATTTGGGGATCAAAAAGATTAGTGAGTCATCTTACAAGTCTGAATAGAAAAACTGTGTTCAACAGTTGTGTGAAGCTGTGGTAAAGAGGTAATAATTGTGATGGAATAAATAATTGAAGATAATCAAATACTCTAAACCACGTGCCTTCCCTTATTTTAAGCTGCTGAATGGTTTACTGAAAAAGTGATTGGTGCTTCAGACAACTTCATCTGTTGTTCAAGCTACATAAAACTGACACGTACTAACAAAAAAAAAAAAAAAAGTGGTATGTTACATGCAAGCTTTAGTCAGTCTTTATCTAAAATATGCCAGTAAATAATATTGAAAGAGAAAAGGGCAGTAAAGACAAAAAATGGTTTCTGGTGCTGAGCCTTCATTACAACCTGACTGATAAGTACAGCCTGGTGCTTCTCGCTTTGTAGTGTGAGATAGGGTAATCAATGATCTCTAGAGGTCCCTTCCAACCCCTACAGTTCTGTGGTCACTGCCACTGGGACTGCTCCTGTGTGCATGCTTACAGCCTCTGCTGCTGAGAGAAGTTATTCTGTAATGACTAACTAACTCTGATTATCTTTGGAAGACAAAAAGAAGTAAAAAGAAGAAATGAGGCTCAAGGCTTGACCAGAACCAGGAAGGGTCTGACAGCGTCTGCAGTCCTTTGGAGTATGGATCTCTCCCATCAGCGAACTATGTCCGCTTTGGGAACTCCTGCAGGACAAGCCCTGGGCGAGGTGAGGCAGCTGTGCTCGGTGCCTCACAGGGTGGCCCCGTAGTGCTGTTCCTTTGAGAATTCCCACAGCACTTCTCCTCCGGTGATCTGGTCCTTTTTGTTTTTTCCTCCAGCGACTCCGGTACTAATTAAGGTTGTTAACATTTGCATGATTATAGCGTTTACGGTTGTAAGCTTGCAAGCTCCAATTTGCAAGGAAGCTCTCCGGTTAAGCGCTACTTCCTCAATGCACGGGGAGCAATTCTCCACACCTGCCGAAGCGCCGCGTCCCCAAGTTGCCTTTCGCTAAAAGCCTCGGCACCGACCTAGGGTTTAAGATTACACCCTGCCCGCTGTCGTTTGCTACCGCCCCTGGCTTCCCCAGGCTGCCGGGGCCGGGGAGAGGCGGAGCTGCGGCGCCCGCGGCCAATGCGGCGGCGCCGGGGAGCGCCCAATGGCGGCGGTCCCGCGCTGCCGGTGTCCCTGTGGGGAGGGTCGGGGACCGCGTCGAGCGCGCCGCCGCCTCCTCTTCCTCCCCTGCAGCGCAGTGCCCGCGGCGGAGCGACCGCTGCGCTCCCGCAGGTAGGTGGCCGGTCGCGACGGGTTGAGGGAAGGAGGCAGCCGGAGCTCAGGTGGTCCCGGGTCGGGAGCTGGGGTGGCTGCCTCCCCCGGGTGCGTTCTCCGTCGTCTGCATCGCTGCAGACGGTGTTCCCTCCGTAGGAGCGCTCCGGTGGCCGTAGCAGCCCGCGCTGTGTGTGGAAGGGTTAACGAGCGCTGGGGGGAGCTGCCCGCATCCACCTGCTCTTCTGCTGCTCTGCTACTCATCGCCTGGGCTTTTCTTCGTTCTACGGGATTGCGCTGCGTTGACTGTGTTTTTTACCAGGTTAAGATAGTAAGAAGCATCCTACCACTCATCTTTCCGTAGTTACCGTTGGTAAATTATAGGTTATAAAGGCACAAAGTATGTATTTCTATGCCAAGTGA
>VXAB01006665.1:342272-394004 GCA_013399175.1 Odontophorus gujanensis | reverse complement strand
AAAAAAAAAAAAAAAGTGGTATGTTACATGCAAGCTTTAGTCAGTCTTTATCTAAAATATGCCAGTAAATAATATTGAAAGAGAAAAGGGCAGTAAAGACAAAAAATGGTTTCTGGTGCTGAGCCTTCATTACAACCTGACTGATAAGTACAGCCTGGTGCTTCTCGCTTTGTAGTGTGAGATAGGGTAATCAATGATCTCTAGAGGTCCCTTCCAACCCCTACAGTTCTGTGGTCACTGCCACTGGGACTGCTCCTGTGTGCATGCTTACAGCCTCTGCTGCTGAGAGAAGTTATTCTGTAATGACTAACTAACTCTGATTATCTTTGGAAGACAAAAAGAAGTAAAAAGAAGAAATGAGGCTCAAGGCTTGACCAGAACCAGGAAGGGTCTGACAGCGTCTGCAGTCCTTTGGAGTATGGATCTCTCCCATCAGCGAACTATGTCCGCTTTGGGAACTCCTGCAGGACAAGCCCTGGGCGAGGTGAGGCAGCTGTGCTCGGTGCCTCACAGGGTGGCCCCGTAGTGCTGTTCCTTTGAGAATTCCCACAGCACTTCTCCTCCGGTGATCTGGTCCTTTTTGTTTTTTCCTCCAGCGACTCCGGTACTAATTAAGGTTGTTAACATTTGCATGATTATAGCGTTTACGGTTGTAAGCTTGCAAGCTCCAATTTGCAAGGAAGCTCTCCGGTTAAGCGCTACTTCCTCAATGCACGGGGAGCAATTCTCCACACCTGCCGAAGCGCCGCGTCCCCAAGTTGCCTTTCGCTAAAAGCCTCGGCACCGACCTAGGGTTTAAGATTACACCCAGCCCGCTGTCGTTTGCTACCGCCCCTGGCTTCCCCAGGCTGCCGGGGCCGGGGAGAGGCGGAGCTGCGGCGCCCGCGGCCAATGCGGCGGCGCCGGGGAGCGCCCAATGGCGGCGGTCCCGCGCTGCCGGTGTCCCTGTGGGGAGGGTCGGGGACCGCGTCGAGCGCGCCGCCGCCTCCTCTTCCTCCCCTGCAGCGCAGTGCCCGCGGCGGAGCGACCGCTGCGCTCCCGCAGGTAGGTGGCCGGTCGCGACGGGTTGAGGGAAGGAGGCAGCCGGAGCTCAGGTGGTCCCGGGTCGGGAGCTGGGGTGGCTGCCTCCCCCGGGTGCGTTCTCCGTCGTCTGCATCGCTGCAGACGGTGTTCCCTCCGTAGGAGCGCTCCGGTGGCCGTAGCAGCCCGCGCTGTGTGTGGAAGGGTTAACGAGCGCTGGGGGGAGCTGCCCGCATCCACCTGCTCTTCTGCTGCTCTGCTACTCATCGCCTGGGCTTTTCTTCGTTCTACGGGATTGCGCTGCGTTGACTGTGTTTTTTACCAGGTTAAGATAGTAAGAAGCATCCTACCACTCATCTTTCCGTAGTTACCGTTGGTAAATTATAGGTTATAAAGGCACAAAGTATGTATTTCTATGCCAAGTGAATTTTTATCCTAATACAAGCTCAGAAAAGGCTCTTCGCTGCTTGCTTGCTTGGTCTCTGAGCTGCATCGCTGTCTCTGCTGGAGCTTCACTTCTCTCCAGTGATCCTCATTTGTTCTGTTGATTCATGCACTGTAACTGGACACAGCTTCTCACCTTCAAGTCCACAGTATCATCTTTTTTTTTCAGACTGTAGCTTTTCAATAACAAGCAGATTTGTGAAAAAAAAAAACCAAAACAAAACTTGACTCCTTCACTGGGGTAGATGCTGCTTTACAGCTCCCTTCTGCAGTACCCCCTGGGTTGCTCAATGAGAACCATCCTGAAGTTTACAGTATTGGTTGGAGGGCATAACTGGACTCTAAGTGCCCTGATCTAGCTGTGGGTTTCCCTGCTTATTGCAAGGGAGTTGGTCTAAATAGCCTCTAAGGGTCCTTTCCAGCTCGTACAGTTCTGTATGTCAATATAATTTCTAGTTTTATTAAGGCAGAAATCTGGCAAATATGTTTCTTTGCTTGTGAATCATCTGATTAATTCTTGCCTTCTGTGAATTTGCATCTTGCACACTTACCAGTTTGGGCTCAAACTTCAAAATGCAGGCTGCTCTTGTTCCCCATTGTGTTTGTATTTAGTTTCTGTTTTCCTTTTTCTGCTTACACGGGTGGCATCTTGCGCACTGTGCCTGTGGACTCTGGAGTTTGCCTTAATATCTGGCAGTTAAGCAAGTTTGTTATTAGATCAAGTTTGTGTTATTACAAGTAAGCGTGAAGACATTATCCCCACCTGCAATGGGTTCTACGATACGGCGTTAAGCAATATAGATTGTTCTCTTAAAATGCATAGCTTCCAAATTGCTAGATTGCGTCATCACCAAAAATCATTAGGGAAAAATTTCTACTCACGAAGAGTAGTAATGGGCTGCCTGAGGAGGTGGTGGAGTCACTGTCCCTGAAGGTGTTCAGGAACCATGTGGGTGTGATGCTGAGGGATGTGGTTTAGTGGGCATGGTGGTGATGGTTGGACTAAATAATCTTAGAAATTTTTTCCAACCTTAATGTCTTTATGGTTCCAACTAATTATAAAGAGAGGTAACATTTGTTATAACTTACACTGTGTCTGTGATATCATGCTTTGGTCAGGTGATAATCTTTGCCTTTTTCTGTATTGTGTTACAGTTATTTCAGGATGCTCCTATGGATCCCTTGAGCATGCAGCAAGTGATGGTAGTTCCCCCGAACATAATACCTTGTTTTGCTTGCACCTAGGAACACAGCTGGCAACTTCAGTGGTGAATAGTCTTTCATTTTATAGTCCTCACTTTTAAATTATCTTTAAAATGTGAAAGCCATCAAGAACTGACCACTACATGTCTGAGAAGTAGACTGATTTTTGTTTTTCCTTTTTGCATGTTGCACTGCATCTTGTTTCTGACCAGCTGTAGCCACTTACAGGTCACGTTCTTAGTTCTAATTAACAACTTCCCAGCAGACCTTCTTAATTGCATGCCTCCTTCCTGTGAGTTCCTTGTAACTACTGTTACGTCGGTGGCATAATTCATGCTCTGTTGTGTGTTTGGTTTGGATAAAAGTCCAACGTAAGGAAGCAGCAGCTGCACCTTTCCAGAGCCCGTTTTGACTCTGAGCCCCTACTGGTGTTCCTTGCAGCTCTCTGGGAGGCATTTTAGCTACTGATGCAGTTCACTGCTAAGAAATCCAGACTGTGTGTGGGTTAAACCATATTGTACGTGGGCTAAATACATCATGTTTAGTTCCCTACATTTTCAGCTATCTGAAGTCTGGCATCAGTAAATGAGGATGAGAAATGATGTTGAAGTCTGTTACAAACCTCTCAAGATGTTCTGCTCTGTGAGGCTTCTGTCTCCTGTTGTAGTAGTGGCTTTTCCCGTCAGCATGGTGCTTGCCAAGGTGGAACCAACCATTATGTGTGATCGTGGCTGCACTTCAGTCCTCCAGCCTCAGTGCTGCTCCTGGCAGCACCATGGCCTCAGGCAGCTTTTGGACCCTATGCTGCAGGTTCTGCAAAGCACTGGTGGGCCTGCACCTCAAGTGTTGTGTTCAGGTTTGGGCACCTCAGTACGAAAAAGACTTTAAAGCCCTGGAGCATATCCAGAGAAGGGCAATGAAGAAGGGTCTGGAGCATCAATCTTATGAGGGGTAGCTGAGGGAACTGGGTTTGCTCGGTCTGCAGAAGAGGAGGTTCAGGGGAGATCTTATTGTTCCATATAACTCCCTGAAAGGAGGCTGTGGCAAGGCGGGGTGGGGGGGGGGGGTGGGCTCTTTGTCTGGGTANCTTTGTCAAGGTAATAGTGATAGGACAAGAAGTGTTGGCCTCGAGTTGCAGCAGGCTTTGCAGCAGTGTCAGACTCATCTTTGAAAGTGGAAAAACTTAAACAGTAATTAAAAAAAAAAAAAAAAACAAGGAGAGAAGTTACACATCTGTAAGGTTTCGTGTGGTTGCAACAATCTTGTAATGTGACCTGTGTAAGAGCTGGATGTATGTGATCTAATCCCTTAAGAGTGCTCTGCTGTCAGCTGGAGAGCCTTTAGAAGGAAATTCTCAGGTATTCTTTCTGAATTGCTTGTGTTATTTGAATAAAGAAAAATCCATAAAGTACCCAGTGACAAAATCAGACTGTTTTTGTTCTCTGATATCTTAATATGTTTTCTTCGCAGTCCAACCACTCTGGGTAGTGCTGTAAAGGACACCAAGTTCTGCTAATGGACGCAATAACTTTACAACCACTAACCTCAAGGGAGGAGTGCTTGTCTTTGTGTGCATTAGGATGAGTGTATTTGTCTTCAGTGCTGTGGCCAGGTGCATTTTGATTGGATTGATTAGTCTGATTGGAGATTACTTTTTAGAGACTTTTACTTCAAGTTATGTGAATGCTCTCTCCTGATGCCAAGTATTTCACCCTACAGCTCTGCTCCTATTGATGAGGTGCTATAAACTTAGGATATAATCTTGTTTCTGCTTTTTTTTTTTTAACATAATCCTTAATGTACATTTACACAAAATTATGAGGGGAAAACAAACACTGAAAGATAAAGTTTAAAAAGTTAAGGTGAGAGATAACATTAATGCGTATGCTTCTTGGATAGCAAGAGACAAATGGTGCTTTATTAATAGAAAATGCTTTTATAGCAAGTATGTTACTGAAATATGTGTGTTTCTTAAACATGAGTTCTATACGGCTGGTGGAAGGCAGCCATGAATTGAAGTTTTTGCTGTCACTCGCCCAAAATCCTTCAATGTATGCCTTGCAGACACAAAGTATTCCTAAAACACTGAAAAAAATAATTAAACAAACCAAAGGAGGGGGGGAATTGTGGATTGGTACAATATTATATAAGCCTAAGTGAGTTGCTGTGGGTCATCATATGGGGGGGGGGGGATTCACCTTGTTCTAAAATAGACCAGATGAAGGGTTCTCTGGAGGTGTCATCTTCCATCCACTGACTATAAACAGAGCATCAGATGACTGTCTGTCTTAGGTGTCAAACTCTGAGCGTCCGGAGTTGAGTGAAATGTGATTCATCTCCATTTATTAAGGTAACTGAACTCAGTGTCTCAGCAGAATTCTTTTGACTTAAGCTGAGGACAGAATTGGCTGATAGACTTCAAGATTTGGTGAAGGTGCTGTAGCCATCCACAACTCTGTCATACCCAAAGAGCAGCGGTGTGCTCTGGAGCTGAGGTCCCCATCAGACCTATCAGGTGAGCTGGAGGATGCTGCTTTTGTAGGGTTGTTTCTTGTTTTGTTAGGCTCTTTTGGGCCGAGATCTAGCTGCCATTTATAGATGTGAATATTTATAGAAGTTAATTCTCTTTGTAGGATCTTGAGGTTACCAGCTGTGAGATGAAATGAAAACCTTACCTCTAATTTACTCTTGAAAATGAGGAGGGTATGTGGTATAGCAATTTTCTTCTCCCGCTGTCTAGAGCTGGGGCCTCTTATGAACTGAAAGTACCATTTTGCAGAACTGCACAGTCGTTTTGTGGTCATGTGGGTGACTGAAATTCATGGAAAAAACAGTGCTACATGTTTTCAAAGAGAATCAGTATTACTAACTGTATTACTGAAACTTGAGCTGGTCAAGCTCCATTGCACAAGGCTGGTTTGTTTTCTTTTAAAGTGGTTTGAGTGGAGCAGCTATAGGGAGGAATTTGGACTATGAAGTTTAATGATTAGTTGCTTTTTAATTTCCAGCTGCTCCTGGGGATGGGAACTTGCTACCAGAAATATTCCTTCCTCCCTGGTCCTAGCATATTCCAGGTCACTGAAAATCATGTGCTTAGCTGGCTGAAAAATATATCCCATATACAAGATTTTTATATGGTGAAAGCATCAGATCTATGCTCTAAATGTCATTCCAGCTTACAAGGTACATGGGTTCATTGTGAGGGATAAGGGCTCAGAGGGTATCTAGGTGCATATTTTGTTGGGTATTCATAGCCAGAATCTCCAGTGTCATTGAAGGGAAAGTCTGTGGTAGAACAGACAGGGCAGACCTGGGCATTTCTGTTCCTCACAGGTAACTCATCTCTGTGACTTTTGTAAATTTAATTTAATTGACTGAATGGAATTGAGCTGAATTGATTTACCACACTCTGTGTGCACTCAGACACCAGTATATTAGTATTCACTTTTTTTTTCCCCAAGGAAGGATTACAAATATTCCTCGTGCTCAGTTCAAATTATTGATATGCAGATGCTTGGTGCTAAGACTGATTGAGAATGACTGCAGATCTCTGGTACCTACAGCTCCAAATAGAGGGATGAAGCTTTTTGGTGATACTGAAATGAGTGCTGCCTTAGTTTTAATTCCTTTATTTTTTTTTCTTTTTCCCCAGGAACTTTGTCTTAAAACATATTTCTTCTAATTCTGTTAACTTCCAGTTATTGAGAATGGGCTTTTTATTTTATTTTATTTTTCTGGGTAAATTAAGGTGAAATTGGATTTACAACTCCGCCGAAGTCTTTCACTGCCCATTCAAGTAACAGAAACTGAGGGTCTCGGTCCCTTTGGATCTGTGCCTCCGTGAAAGGGAGACACAGATATCTAGATATTTTACAAGCTGCTTGTCCACTTCCTATTTTCAAAACTGGTGTACTGGATTGTGTATTCTTTGCTAAAAGTTACTGGAATTCAGTCCCAAGAGCTGGACAGAGAGCTGTGATGCTGCATTAATGTTATGGTAAACTGGTAAGTTCATAATGTCATAGCCATATATCACAGTGCTGTTCTACTGAGGAGCATTGTGGACTGAGGAGCAAAATAGCCCTGTTGGCTCATGGCTGCATTAGGTTGGAGGTGGACCATAGGGTTCTACCTATTTTGTACTGTAAATGAATTTGACTGGTCAAGATGTTTGTTTATACTTTCTGGTCCTTTTTTTGTTTTTTTGTTTTTTGTTTTTTGTACAGGCATATAAAGTACTGAATTCCTTTACTCAAGCATATTTTCTTTTTTGAGGTGCTTTTCATTCCCCCGTAGGTAGGGACAGTCATGTTAAGCAGTCAGGACCATTGAGTGTAATGGACCTATATTTAGAGTGTCTAAAATAGAGTGACAACAAACATGGTATTTGTGGGTTGCCCTGGAGGACTGTGGTGTCCTGGCGTGATGCTAAGTTGCATAACTGCAATTGGCTCTCCAGAGGCTGGAAATGAGGAAAGACCAGTTGGATCATCCCAGGAATTTTCTGCCAGAGTAAGCTTGTTCCCCTGATACCTCTTCCAGAGTGCTGTATTTTGTCTGGCTTTAAATAATTAAGCTGCACTTCCTCAGGGTGGAAGACAGCCTCATGTTTTAAGATTGCCTGTATGCGTAGCCCTCAGATAGTATCTCCCTTACTGAACAATCCTTTTTTAATCTTGATTCTTTTGAAATGTACTGCAGATTCAGCTTTGAAGTTTTCAGAGGTGTCATACATTTGTTTGGGTACGTGCACATTTATACATGAAGTTGTTAGTGATATGGAAATACAGAGAAAACATGGACTGAATGGGACTTTCTGCCTCAGTGTTCTCAATCTCCCTTTCCAACCAACATGCAGCACAGGCAAACTGTTTTCTTTCAAGGCTGCATCACTTCCTCAGTGCTCCTTGTTTTTTCTCTGCTTTCACAGTTGGATTCTGTGTTTTCCAGTCACTCAGAATCTGTTCTCCTGTCTTGTTCATACTGCTCAGCCAGATGAATGCCCATACTCTCTGTAGGCATTCAGCCTCCAGTGAAGCATCTCTGTGTGAATGAGCCAGTTCTTGCCTTGTCTTGAATGTGACTAGTGTTTGAGGGCCTGGATTTTTTTTGTTTTTGTGCTCTCTTAGTCCAAAATGAGTTTAACTAAAGCTGATTGTTGGCAACTAATTATACCCATCTTTCTCAGCAAAGGGTTTTCACCCAACTTCTAGCGTGAAACATAGTGTGAATTTAGCTGGAAATCAGAAGCCAAAGTCCTGATGTCATTTCTGCAACAAAAAGGTGTTGGAGGAGTTAATGCTGGCTCTCCTTTCACTGATGGAGGCAATACTGTTTTTTAGAGTTGCACTGGATTCTGGTGGAGCAGTAATCTCTGGCAAGGTGTACAGGCACTGTTGGAATATTGGCATTTGACAGAGTGGGATGACATTTCTTGCAAGCCAGGCTGTGTGTTTATTACAACAGTGTGTATCATCCAGCACTGTATTTCAGTAAATGTACTATCACTTTCTTTTGTCACTAGCTTCAGTTTAGAAGACGGATGTGTGCAGTGGAGCTTTGTGATCTGCGCTCACCCCTTGACAACTGTTCTGGGTGATGGCATGCTGCGGTGACATTGTTAGGGGTGGTTAATTGTACTACACTGTGCTTTTTATTTCACTGGGATAGCCTGAAAAATTAGAAAACTGCACCTTGACCACCACAACAGCAAATAAAGTACAGTGGTTTTTAGAGGATTTTGTGAATGGAGTTTATCTGTGTAGCTTGACTGCATAATTTAGACTGGAACCTATGAAAGTACCCTCTGCGAAGCAGGGTGCTTAGGGGGAGCTCTCTTTTGATAAACATATTCCTTATATGATTCGCTTTTTTGGGTTTGACAGAATAAATCAATTTTTAAACCCAGTTCCATCCCCACATCATGGATTGGGGTGTCTGTTATTGTAACAGAATAAATCAACAATGTGGGTCAGAGAGAGTTTGTGATGTGTGTAGTAATAATGTGTTGACGTCTGGAATCTGTGTTTAGCTTTGGAAGTCTAGCTCTTGGGAGATCAAACCCTTAACCCAGTACTTTGCTTATTTGTTCTCTATTCGTGCAATGATAATGGGAAAGAAAATCCACAGATTTTAAAGATGCTAGATAAATTAGCATCTTGCCTTTTTCTTGTAATGTTTTTCCCCAGTCCAGTTTTAAAGCATTGCTGCTCTGTATGGTAAGAGAAGCATTTAACAAAGGCTGGTCTTTGCTTCAGATTCTGGTTTGAGCTGGAAGACTGCAGTTTGGGAAGTTATCCTTCTGGTTCTAATGCAGTTATGTGACCAGAGGCTTCAGTCGTATTTTGAATGCATAGTGGATAGACAGTGAACATATTTGTAGAGTCCTCAAATGTAGAGCTGCTCGCATGGCTGAGGATGTCAATTATCATTGCCAAACATTTTTGTCTAACATTTTCCCTTAGTTTCTACCTCTTAGACTTTACTCACAATTGTTGAGGAAAAAAATAAATAAATTGGATTCTCTTTCTCTTACTACTAGCAAGCGTGGCTTCAAGTTGTGCCGGAGAAATTCAGGTTGGATGTTAGGAAATACTTCTCCGAAAGAGTGGTCAGGCACTGGAATGGGCTGCCCAGGGAGGTGGTGGAATCACCAACCCTGGAGGTATTTAAGAAACATTTAGACATTTCGTTAAGGAACGTGATTTAGAGAGAACTATTGATGATAGGTGTACAGTTGGACTGGATGATCTTGTAGTTCTTTTCCAACCTTGGTGATTCTATGATTCTGTATTCCTTCCCTTCTGTGCTACCTTTCTGTATTACTCAAGTCCTTGGGAGTACAAGGAATAGAGGAAGAGGTTGATGTTTTTCTTCCAGTATCAGATTTTGAAGCCCATTAAATAGTATCATGTCTAATTGGGTCTTGTTATGAGTGTTTCTAAAGGAAAAAAAGCAAATAAATAAAGACCATTGCTTTCTGAACTGCCTAAATATCTTAGTGCTGTCTGCAGGGGAGAATCTAAGGTGCTCTCTCTGGAAAGTAGAGGAGCTTCTGTGACAGATACATTGTGACACACTGAAAATGACAGCTATTGACCTTTCAGATATTAGACTTGATGCAGATATTCTTGAGGGAGATGCTTGTGACTTCCTTACCCATACATCACCTGCAGACTCTCCTGACAGTGTCAGTGGATGTGAGCTTCCAGTAAAGCTGAACTGTCTTTGTGGGGCATGGTTTTGTGTCATTGGATTGTTGTGGTCTAGAGAAAATAAGGTCATTTTAGGTTACCTCAGCTCTAACACCAGTTCTGACACTGATTGTTTAAACACGTACTACAGAGTACCTAGTCTGTTGATGTAATGGGATATAGCTGTTAATTAGAGTGGCTGCACGTGGCTCTGTGCTCAGGGAGACCCCCACACATTCTCTGATGGCACATCAGTAGCACACTCTTCCTTGCTCTGTCTAAAATAGCCATCTGTGTAATCAATCCATAGGTTAGTGGATATTACCTATCTGGTAATGGCATGAAGTAAATTTGGTCGTATTCTGAACAGAGCTCTGGTTGTTGTTCACTTAGGAGTAATCTTCAGCAGAGAAGGGACTTCCTGCTTCCAGAGGGAGTGGAACTCCACAAATCAGTCAGTTTGTCTCCCTTAGAGGCCAAGTTCCTCCTTATCTCTTGAGAGCTCTCATACTATGAGTGTTAAATGCAGAGATAGTGGCTGAACTTCTTCAGCTGAATCTGAAATACTGGAATTCACATAATGGCATGTGAAAATTTGAGTAATTGAGAAACTGGGATGAATTTAAAAAACTGTCAGAAATTTTCTCAGAGCAATTTATGAGCTAGGAGGTTGAATACATGGAGAAAATGTAATTGTCAGTATCAGGAAATACGTACAATAATCAAATATGATTTCTCTCATCATCTATGCTATTCATATGATAATTTTATGTCAGGTGTTTAGGCAATTATTTTTCTGTAATAATAAAATTTGAATTCCTTTATTTCATTAGATTTGTTTCAAGCATCTTCTTTTTTCTTTTTTTTTTTTTTTTCCCCTGTCGTTTGTCATTGAGTTTTGTTTTTGGTGTGGCACCCTGACATCTTTTGATGCTTGAGAACAGATTTCCAGTTTGGAGTTTGCTTATTATTCAGGCCACGATGTGCTGATGGTCACTGCTTGAGAGGAAAAATCCATGAGCTCTCACTCACTTGGAGATTTGCCCAAGGAAGCAATCACTCTGCACTTCATCCTATTAGAATTGTTTTGTCTGTAGAGGTTTGCCAAATAGACATGGTCAAGATAAAATTACGTGTTTTTCCTTGAGACTTTCCTGGAATCCGTGAAACTTCATTGTTACAAAAACCATGGTCAGTCATGGCTTCTTCACTGTTCCTTTGATTTAGTTTCTTTTTCTGCTGTGCCTAATGCAACTTGTTTAGCTTATTTCTGTCCCTTGTCTTCTTCGTTTCCTACAGTACTCAAATGAGACCTAGAGTAACCAATTACATTTGTGTCTTTGGGGTTATATGGGAATGTACGAGCAAGAAAACAGCATCTCAGTATGGATCACAGGAATTTTTTGTGCTGATGCCGTGTAAGATGATATACTTAGTCTATAGCAAGTTTCTTTTGAATTTATATGGATATTACGTTTGCAAAGCGAAGCTTGAATTTGATAATCTCAATTTTAGTTCTTTTTTTTTTTCCCTGTTTTCTCTTGTAACTCTAATCTACTCCAGGTAGTGGTGATAAAGCCTCCTGCATCACTCATGTGTAACTTGAAGCAGTTAAAGAAATGTTCCATAGTCCTCATGATGATGAGCTGTACTAAGCTGTTTCTGTTGAATGTAGTTGAAATGTTCTGGGAATCGACATCCAAATTTGCTGTGTCTCACTGTGTGAGTAGTTAAATAGTTTGAACAGTGTTTTTGTGAATGTGCCATATCTCAGTGGTACCGTCAGCTGTTGGCTACTGTTGGTGTTTGTATTCACATAGTGCCTAATGATTCTGCCTAAAGTGATGGCTCAGTATACGCAATGCTGGGTGAGACCCCTGGCACAAAGTCATTATGTGACTTGCTCAGATATGTGTTATTGACTTAGCAATAACAAAGGAGGAGGGATATTTCCTCTGTTGCTAGAGCAAAGGTATACAAAAGGAGAGGCAAGTGACCATGTCACAAGAGGGAGTGGCTGGAAACTGAATTTATGTAGACTTGGAATGAGAGAAGGTTTTTAGTTAATGAAGTAGTCTATCATTTTGAAGTGAACATTTGTCAATTTTTAAAAGGAATTAAGTAATGTAATCTCATCAATAAAAACATCAGGAGGACTGAATGGCCAAGGAGTTTTGTTCTAGCTCTGTGATCTTTCATGAACTGGAAATAAGTGTCACCCATTTGTCACGTAGATTCACATTCTCCACTGTGAAACTGTAATATGAAAAACAGAAACTTGAAGCAGAAATTTAAGCCTCTTAGAATTCTATGACCTGTGGTCAAAGCACTGTGCTGGAATTCATGATATGGATCATTAGGATCAATGCATATAACATTTAGCTTTATATCGTACTTACAGTGTAGTAGTCACACACGTTTTCAAACTTTTGAATCACAGTTTTTTGTGATTCAAATCCAATAAACAACGAGTCTCTTTTTTTTCTTCTTTGCTGATTCTGTACAACAACCTTAATCCACATAATGCAAATCCAGAAGTAACAAAATCTAAACTGACGTGAATTCTGTTTATGTATGGAGGTATAATGCTGGCCTGGGAACACTTTGATCCATGAAATGTTTTTACCTCCTCTTGATTGAGGTGTGCAGCATAAACTTTTGCTTTAACTGTAGCTCCTTTAGAGCAATGAGGGATCCGTCTGTTCCTTTTGCCCTTTTGGGCTCCAGTATTTATTGCTCTAGGAATAGCTGTGTATGTTTGGAAGGTCTTAAAGGATGGAGAGGAAAAACTCCAATATTTGCCTGCAGAGTACTCTCTACATTGTTAAAATAACGAGTGTCATTTGCTTTGCTAAGGAAAGGATTCTGGTTTGTCTGCATTGTCAAATGGTTCTCCAAGAGACAAGCACCTCTGCAGATTGCAGCATCATTTTGTTAATGGAATGCCCAGTTGCATTGGTGTAGTGCTGGCTAAGGCTCCTTGCTTCATAATGCCTTGGCTTGGGATTTTTTTTTTCCTTTGGGTGATTTTTGGAAAGCAAAAAGAAGTAAAAATGATTTGAGGTGAAGTTATATTTTTTCCATGTCGTCTCTGCAGAAGTTAGCTCTGAGTTATTTATAATTCTGTGACAAGCATTTTGATTGGGTGATGGGATTAGAGCTTTCTTGTGAAAGCTGAATCCAAAATTGAGATTTTTTTTTTTTTAATTTTCATCCTCAAAATGCCTCTGGTCTGGAAACCTTTGACACTGCAGTCTACTCAGACTACTCAGCACTTTCAGGCTGCTTATTTAAATGCTATGATAACTCTGCTTTGTCAACACAACTGCCTTCAGATACCAGACTGGGAAGCCTGTAGAAAGTTCCAGCAGAGGGAAAGCAGTGTAGTTGCAATACACATTTAACAATGGGCTTCACAACAGTCTGTTGGGTGTGAAGGCATAAAGCCACATCCAGCAGCTTGACCTGGATCTCCAGCAGAGGAACTCTTCTGCTGTAATTGGAGGGTTCTGTGGTGCTGACATGACAGGGCACCTTGATAAAACCCAGCAGAAAAACTAGAACAGACCGAACAGAACAAATCTAACTCCTGCCTGATATTATAGACTGTGAAGTACCTTTGAGTGGATTCAGACAGAATGCTTGTTCCAGGGCAGTAGGATAAAAGAACAGATCTGTGCTAAAATAATGATGTAATTTTCCCACACACCTACATAACTGAAAGAGTTCATTTTCTTGCCTTCTTTCATGGCTATTTTCTTTTGACAGTTAAGGAAAAAAAAAGTTCTTCTGGCGTCTCTGTGTATTAGGTACAAAATAAACTGTTTTCCTTTTTCATTTCCTGTCATTCCATGCTTCGTCCGGCTTCTCTAGGAGAAAGGAGAAGTCAGTATTCAGTTTTTTGGAAAAGATGGTTTGTTGTAGAGAGTTAAACAAGCTAAAACCAAACCAAAACAAAAAAACATCCGAAGTGGTCACTTGAGAAAAACAAGTTAGGAAGGTCACCCACTCCTTTCCTCATATGGAGTCCCTGGGACCCTAAATATCAGATTATTCTTTTCCCCTTCGTTTAGCTTTGTAATTTCTATTCATAGCACCCAAAATCAATTCTGTGCAAGGCAAGCGAAGGCATCTGCCTGCACCACATGAACAAACTTCAGGCCCCAGGACATCCTGGGGGCCACCCCAACTGGGAAACAGCTCTGCAATGAAGGATCTGGGAGTCCTGGTGGGCACACCGAACATAAGCCAGCAGTGTGCCTCTGCTGGTTGAAAGGTTAATGGAGTTTTTGGTCGCATTAGGGAAAGTATTGCAAGACGGTCAAGAGAGGTGAGGAAGTGTTGCTCAGCACTGTTGTTGCACAGGCTGTATCTGAAGTACTGTGTCCAGTTCTGGGTCTGTTTAGACTAAGAAAAAATCTCAGTATCTGTTATTGTACAAGAGCATGATGTTTCACTGTAATAAAATAAGTTAGGTAAGAGACAGCAGGACAAGAGATGCCTTTTAAAGCTCTTTAAAACAGCCAAATTTGAGTTTTACTATTCTGAAGTACTTGCAATATTGTGGCAAGAAGAGCTTCAGCACTTGAGGTGATTAAGGGCAGAACTTGCAGTCTTTCCAAGATAGAGTCAGTAGTTTTAGTTCTAAGAGTCTTAAAGTGGCCTGCATATCTGAGGCAGTCATGGGTGCTTGTAGGAGGAGAATTTCACTCCCCAGCCCTGATCTTTCTACCTATTTTCCAGAAGTCAGAGTGCCATTGACAGTGTCCCTTCCACTCTGACAGATTCTCGGATCTGTGTGGGGTACATCCCATTGGAGCACATACTAATTAATGTTACCACTTCTGTAGAAGTGTTTGCTGGGTTGCAGCAAAATCATGCTTAACTCCGGGCAAGATTTAAGACATTGTGTTTTAAACTTAAAATATATCATTCCAATCAAGCAGCAGAACTGAAAGTGCAGCTAAAAGGAGTGGGTGTCCTTTTGTACCCTGACTGCAAAGACAGTCATGAGCAGCCCATCCCATTTCTGAAACTGGCTACATAAATGTTATTGATAATGAGACTCGCAGATTATCGCTAGCTCTTGAGAAGGATCAGATTTCGTAGAGCAGCAAGATAAACAAGAGTGTGACAGCATGTTGGAACTGGAGTTAAGTTGCATCATTATCAGAATCAGCCAGACTGCAGAGAATTCAATCATAACATCTCTTAACTGGGTTGATAAGAGGGAGTTCCCTGAGTTTTTGTGACTGGCTGCTTTAACGTGAGGATATATGAAGATGTTCAGATACTTTAATCAGGGTGTTGCTCAAGTATAGCCCTCTTCTAGACAGAAGTGGCATTCTTCTCTCAAGGTTTGCAGTGTTTTGGCAGTACTGTACCTGTGGCAAACAACATGTCTTAATCGTCTGTATTGTTAAAATAGTAGCAATGGCTTCTCGAGTTTAATTTTCTAATTAAAAAATTAATCCTTTCTTAACAGCATTTGAAAAGAAAGCACAAAAAGTGTTTTCCTCTATTGGTTCATCTTCACTGTGCCTCTCTCCCATTCTGCTTCCTTCTTACAACAACTGAGTGAAGATGAGTAGCCTGCTGCGAATATGACATCTCTGACTAGTGTCATTGCCTCCCACCAGTCTGAGTGGGTGTCCTTCACTGATGAGCTGCTCCTCCCTGTTAACCCACAAGGTAACATAACCGATTTCCTCTGAACCTTTTAAGAATTTTTGTTTTGAATTATACTGTCATATGTACAGCACCATGTAGTATATTACCATACCGTATGGCACCATAGATCTTGCCTTCTAAGTGGAAGTGGTAGGTGCAAACTTGAATTATGTCCTATTACCCCACTATAATAGGAGAATTTGGACCAAAAATGTTAGGTGCTTTCCCAACTCTCAGCACAGATCCATTACAAGGTTTGAATCCATTCTTGGACGTGGAAGACAATATCCAGCTGAACATAAAAGTCTCACCTGTTGCACTTAAATACAAAACTAAGCCCACTGTTACGTTAAAAATTTTATTAGGTGAAATAAAAAATCTGTGTATGTTTAAAGGCAAATTTTAGAGATTTCAGTGAAAATAGTGAAGTAATTGTAGTTCTTACCAATCTTTATATTTTGTCTCTATTTTAGGTAGCACTGAAGGACCTCTGGAAAAATGTTTTTCTTCCTCAGATGCTTCCTCAGAAGAGAACCACAATGTGGATGGAGAATTTCAGGACCTCTTGCACACAGAGCAAGACGATTCAGGTGACAAGCCCAAGGAGGATTCTACAGTACTTGAGAACCATGTGTGTCCCAAAGCTGATCTACTGTCATCTATCAGAGCTTGGGTTCAGTTTGAGGATACACCATGGACCAGTGCTCCACCAACCCATCCACAGGCAGGTGAGGCAAATGCATAAAAAGATCCATTCCAGTAATTTAACAAAATACTGTGAGAGCTACCGGGTATTTTCCGTGCTCTTTGATTTCTCAAAGGCTCAATTTTGATTAGTTTGTACTGTATTTTAACTCAATTCATGTCATCAGAGTTACAAAAAGGATTTACAATATTGCTCTGGATTGACCTATCAGCATAATCTTTAGCTCTTCTTCATGGAAAGAAAACAAAAAACTTTTGTGAATCATCAGTCTTGGAGAAAGCCAACATATGTTCATGGGGAAACAGTGTAGTGGGGTTTGTAGTAGTCATGTTTCTTAGGTACAAGTATGAACAGCCTTTTTTTTTAAAAAAAAAAAAAAAAAACAACACCTGGGCTGTGTTTGCCCCTGTAAACTGGAACTGGAAGGTTGGTTACTGCTTGTTGTCTTTATCTGCTCATAATCTCCACATTGCTTTTGCCAGAAGCTTGGAAATACCAACGGCTAGTGTGCAGCACTTTTTGCTATCTTTTGATGCTCGAGCATCTTAGAGACAACAGAAGCTGATCCTGACTTCAGGACTGCATGTGATTTTGCTCCAATGCAAAAGTTCTTTCTGACATAGTTCAAACATTCTTACCAAGCCTTTGGCTTACCTCCTCAGCTTGTGTTAACTGATACAGCTGTATGAGATTCTATCTTTTTTGTATAAACTCACTTCTGTCCCTTCTTGGGGGAGACTATTGAGTAATAGCCCAAGGAAAACATTAGTTTACTACATGTTCAAGGTGAGATATTTTCTTAATGACTGCACTAGTTTAAAAGTTATGTTTTTATTCTATTCACCGAGCCCACTAAATGCTTCCTGCAATGTAAATAGCACTTCTGTCAGAATGGTTGGACTGGCAACTTCCAGTTGGGATTTGAGTTTTTGTTTTCCATCTGCTCTTTGTGTGGGTCTTACAGGCTAATCCACTTGAGGCAGTGGTCCCACCTTTGTGCAGGAGATGTCGGGGAATCTTCAGGCAATGATTTTTCTCATAAGGTCTGTATAGGACCTTCCTTATGTGTATTTATTGATTGCTCTTAGTTGTAAATATTTACTGATCCAGGTGACAAACAATTACATCCATAACTGTAAATCTATAAAACTGAGGTTCTTTACCTCTCTGTTAGCTAATTTCATAATAAGGTGAAATAGTTTACTGTGAAGAAATTACAAACCTTCCTACTTTCTCTTATTCTTACTCATACAGGTACATACAGCTGCATACTTTTTCAAATTGATCTGTTGGTTGCTATTAAACCACGTTTCCTTCCTCATGTTGTGACATCCTTGTTGACTGGAAAACCTTTAGTTCACCTTCTTATTAAACAACAAAAAAACCTTTGCTCAGTCTAAATAAATCTTGCTATAACAACAGCACAAAAACTTCCACAAAACTAATTTGATGGTGTATTACTTGTTTTCCTGTACTTACAGGAATGTGGCCGGGTTTCAAGGTCTGTGCTTACCAAGAGCAGTACCTCGTAGTTTGTACTGGAGTCACAGTACACAGATCATAAGCAAAGCTCTTGGGTATCCAAAAGAGGTGATAAGAGAAAACTGTCCAAAAACACTGCTGTTCTTGAAGAAGGCATGCATCCATTCTTGCCCTTCAAGGGCTTGGCCTGAATGGAGGAAAATTTATACACTCCAACACTGAGCATCAAACTGAGATTAATGTGGGAGGATGGTTCCCCTGACAGGCATAGCAGGAGCCTTGCTTTGTTACTCCCTGTAGTCATTGTGTGGGAGGCAGCGTTTCATTATTAACTGCATGGGAAGCCTAGGGAGACTTTCTCTAGAGGAGGTGATGTGCATAACTTTATTTTAAAATCCATATTTATCAGCTAATCCCACTCCTGCTCTGGGCTTCATCTTTTAAGAGACCCAACCAACACAGCTGACAGTCAGTGAAGGGAGGTCACACAGCAGAAGAGATGACAGCTTTTTGTCTCTGGTTGTCTGCTTTCAGGGGGCTTTGACAGCAAGATGTAGGATAAGCTTCAGCTTTGTTCTCAGTTAATTTGCAGGTCACATCTTTTTTTTCTGTGGGTGGCAGCAAGACCAGAATCTTTCTGTTACAAGCACTGCACACACTGACATGCTCTTTGGAAAGCTGGCGGTGACAGCGATTGTTCATTTCCAGCAGCAAAACAGCACACACGAGTACAATAGCAAATAGCCACTCGAGGAGGGGGGGCTGGGGATAAACAACAACTATCTCACCAGACAAAGGCTGGTGTGAGGAGGATGAAGGTGGATGGAGGTGCTTGAAACCTGTTTCCTTCATAGGCAGCTGTGAAGTACCTCATCCTGAAGCCTCAGCATCCTCAGCTCTGTTCCTGTCAGGGCTCCAGCACTGAGAAAATTGTCTGTCTGTCTCTCCACACTGAAGCACCTGCTTAGCTGATTGGACAGTTACCCAGAGCAACAGCCAGGCTGCATGGAAACACATTTTGAAAATGGTTCACAGAATGAGTGCCCTGAGAGCAGAGAGGGCAGGTCCTGGGGGAGAAATGTGCTACTTCCTGACCTCAGTGCTGTGATATTGCTGCATGCGTTCCTCAGAAAGTGAACCTTTGTGCCAGGGTGCTCACCATCTAAAAAGCCAGTAATTTAAAAGGCAGCTGCCACATTGTGGTTATCTTGCAGGTAGTATGTTTAAAAGAAAAGCAAGTAGTTAATGCTGGACCCTTGTTGTTATGGAAAAAGTGACAACATTATCAAGGGAGCAGTGATAGCAAGAAACAGTGCTGAAAGCATGGACCAACAATATAGAAGGTGAGAAGAAAGGTTAAAATGTGTATTACTCACATAGTGTGAGCCTTACAATGGAAATTATCTCAATTTATGACATTTCTGTAAACCTTTCTACCACATTTAGACAGAGTAAATGCTTAGCAAAATCTTTGTCAGAATATTTCTGCCTTTCAGGTTCATACATAGACAAATGTCAGCTGCAAAATCATGTGGCTTTCTCCCTGTGAAACAGTAGCTCTCCAGCAAGGCCATAGAAATGTTTAGTCACAGAAGTGATGAACTGTGCTACTCTCTTCCTTCTTCCACATCTTTCTTTTGCTGGAGAAAATAAAAAAAAAAAAAATCTGATTTTTCATATAATTATCATCTAGCTAGTCAGCCTTGTCAAACTCATACAGCACAAATGAAAACTGGGATACTAGAATCACCCAAATGTTCTTATCACAAATGTTACATAATCAGCAAATGATCACAGCCAGCTGGTGACAAAACATTTGCATGTGATCTACAGTGGGCCTTCAGCTGGCAGTCTCGTATTCTATTGGTGTTAGCTAAAGTCTTGAATTCAATTAGGTATTTGGCAAAGCACCAAAATTAGCTCTGTCAATCATCTCCTCCATCCCCCCACTCCTTCTTCCTAAGAGCTTTGTCTCCATGGTTTTAAATGGCTTGAGCTGGACTCGCAGCGTGTCCCCTGTGAGACTGTCCCATGGTGAGGCACATCTAAATTTAACCATTTTGTGCTGTTCTGTTTGAAAAAGGAAGGTACATCACAAGATCAGCAACTGAAAACTAGACAAACTGATACTGTCCTAAAATCAAGGAAGTCTCTGATCCTGTGTAGAATGGATAGGGAAGGAAACAGCATTGATGCTAACAAGGTTTATTGGGATAAAGTGCAAGGGTCAAGGAATACATTCTCAAAGCATCAAAAAGGAATGAATGCTTAAAAGAAAATCTACTGATTAGATTGTTACTGAAAGCCAAGCAAATGTATTGGGAAAAATGGATCAAGAGAAGTAAAATGCAAGCAGAAGGAAACTTTTATCTCTTTAGGAAACAATGAGGTGATTTTTTCATATGCTACAGGATTTGTAATTTAGTGACAGTTCTGGCACTGGACTTTCAACAGTAACAGATATGTGAGAATTGCTGCAACTGGATGGCATTACCTCTGCATCGACTAACATCAACTGAATTCCAAATAGGAAAAACACCTATGCCTTTTAGGAGCTCTTTCAGCGCTTCCAGGAGGCTGGAGAGGAACAGGAGCATTGAAGAGAGGCCTAAATGTGGATATTTACTTCAGCTTATATCACTTTCTGAGATTGGTAGTTGTTTGATTCAGTATGGGGAAAAATTCTTCCAGTTCCTAGGTCAGGAATCCCGGACAGCGGTAGGTGGAAGCTGGCTGTAGTAAGGTTCTAAAGAATGTCTATTACAGTAAAAATTCTCTGTGGTTGCTATTTCCCAAAATAAAATTTACTTTCTTGGGAAAAAAAAAATGTCATCTTCCAAAGTGGCACTTACGTGGAGTGAAACGAGTATCTTGAAGTATTCTGCAACAATGTTCCAGTTAGTCTCTGTCATTAGGCAACCTCTGCTTTTGGAAAACAAGCTCACAGAAAGAGTGAGAGTATTTTGTAAGTATAGGAATTATCATATCTTATATGTATTTCACATGTCCAAAAAAAAAAAAAAAAGAAAATTAAGTACCACTGTAAATTTACTTCTAAGATCCTTTTTATAAAAACTCCCTTTAAAAAAAAGAAAAGAAAATTACTCTTGCTACTGATTTGCATACAGAGATCAGATTTTAAGTTTGTCTTCTGTGTCCATGTGAAGCATTCTGTCTGTCAAGCTTTGGGGTTGACTCTTCAGATACCTTAAAGGATAATTTAACAGAGGGGCTGAGGCACTGATAGACTGTAGTCTTGTACTTGTCATTGTTTCTTGGCAGACATCACCACAGTGCAGAACTGCTGGATGGAGAAGTGGGGATTTTTTGGTTGTGTTGCTGTAACGTAACTGTCAATGTGTGTGATAAGGAGATAGATCTCCTAACTGTCAGCTCCTCTTCTGCTACTCAGAAGCAGCTCAGCACATAGGATCACAGCTGTACAAATACTACAAGACTGCTGCTTGCTTACCTGAGGGTAATAGCACAGCTACATAAAATAAATTTGCACTTCTGAGCTAGTAAGTCTATGAGCACTGTTTGCATAGTCTCTCCATGCACACAGCAAACGTACATTTCCATAAGAAGATGGTATCCCATCACACCATTTTTATGGAGTAGAGAGAGAGAAATCTTCTGAACTTTAATTTACCATTTTCTTCCAAAGGTTGGTTATGTATTACATGCTGAGATGCAAGTGTATGTATCATTTAGTTCTGTAAATGCTGTTTTGGAATGCACTTTGATCTTTTTAATTTAAAAGAGAAACATAAGCTGGCTAACTTAGAAAACAGTTACCATGCTGAGATTAAAATAGAATTTGTCTCTATCAATGCACCTTTCCTAAGTATAGGAAAGATTTTTAATGCATCTTTTTTTTTTCTTCCTCACTGGAGTCATCCATTGTTCCTAACATTTGAGTGATATGCTAGGCAGAATGCATTCATAGCATTGGATGTATATGCTTGTTTAATCAATGTGAGATGGTGGCTAAGCATGGCTTAATGTTTGATGTGTAACTTCTGGCAAGTGAGTTGAATGAGATTTTGGCCTAAACTGAACAGAAATTTTATGAAGTTCATTCAGATCAGGGCACTTCATTCTGCATATCCAGAAAACAAAAGCCATTTCTAATTCATATCAATAGGTCATTCTAGTTTAATATGCTAGTCCCATGTGGGGCTTTAAGATGACTGTTGCATTTTAGTGGGCGTCACTGATACAGATGCTTAACAAAACATAATAAACCAACTTTTTGATACTCTTAAGAAATCCATTGTGTTGCACAACACAGATACTCAGATCTTTCAGCAGCGGCAGAAACATGAGATCTAACTGCTTAGTAACACTGCTGTTTCTACAGTGCTTGAACAACAGGAAAGCCAGCAGCTGCCAGCAGTATGGAGCGCAAGGCACACAGTGGAAGATAACAGTGCCAGGCACTAGTTAAGTTGCTGTGTGTTATTAAAAAATAACTGTGTTGATGTGCTTGCTGGAATTAATATTTACAGAGTCTCAGTAGGATCCTGTAGTGTATATTTGGAATAGCTTTAATACCTGCTTCTGGGTGATTGCGAATCTCACCAGTCCCTGTTTGTTTCCTGTGCCCAGTGTCTCCACCAAAAGTACCCAGCTGGACTTTCCCCTCCTCCAACTCTTTGGAGAGGCAACCCCATGCGTCAGAGAGCAGCTGGACAACCAACTCAGAGGACACCAGCAGCCCCAGCATTGCTCCCTCCTACACAGATCTGCAATCAATTAGTACTGAGGACCTGACGAGTGGTGGAACATCTGCAGCAGATTCAGCTGGTAAGAGGAAAGCCTTCACTTTTTTTTGTCTCCAAGCTTTTGATGTTACTCAAACACTATTCTCAAAAGTGAGATGCAGGGAATGGATCCAAAGCAGAAGAAGCTCAGGGATTAGGAAGATTAATATATTTTTCTGGTCCAGTTCCCAAGCAAGCACACCTGGAATGACACACCCATGCTTTATGCAGACTCCCAAGGCAATTCCTGGAGCTCCTGCAAGCACCTGCAGTACCTTGGAAGGTATCCAGCCTGCTCTGAGGAAGGTGGTGGCTTCCTAGTCTGATGAAAAACAATTTGCTTTTGCCATAATAGCTCAGTCATGTCAGGTATTTAATAATGTTTATTTCTCTCAGGTGGTGAATGTAACAATGTGTTGAGAGAATGGATTTCTTGAACCTCATTGAAGCCATATGTCCCCTTCGTAAGATGTACAAGTCCACCTGAATATGATATTAATTTGATGATTCAGTGAAGCAGGATTGGACATTGAGGCAGGTGTATTTGCTGGAAAAAGCATGCAAAATGCTTAAGCATCAAGTGCAAGTCAAAGTTCAGGGCACAGGGCTTTGTGAGGGAACAGATAAAAGCTGAATGCAGACATACATGGAGCTGAGTCCCATCCGTGCCAACGTCTCATAGTGCCCAGCAATTTTAGGCTCTGAGTGGGTAAGACTGGCTGACAATCAACTTTTTCACAATTTGCACATAATTTAAAAACAAAACAAGCTTTATCTAGAGTATGTCTTCATGTAAGGTGTTAACTCAAAGGTGCCTGAGAAAGGTGAGGAGACCTGAACAATCCCAACCTGACTGTTTACTCTTATGGGGGACAGGGAGGGATGGAGTTGCAGAAAGCCTCCTGATGGATGGAGTGAGGATAAGATTAGTGATTTCCTGTAAAGACAACGGATTTTACAGCAGCAAAGGTAAATACTGCATGAGCAGAGCTGGAAGCAAGGATTTGCTATTCAGTCACAGTGCTCCTGGAACATGATGTGCTTTATTGTCTGGTTTAGATTGATCTTAGGCACCGAGGAGCCTTTTGCAGTGTATTTTGTCAGTTCAAAGAGCCATTCCAGCCTGCAGCAGCTAGCCAATAAATTTGGATCAAGTGATAGCAGACTGTCCATATAAAACAGGCATGTTTATATGGTTATATGTTTATATGNCTCCAACCTCTGCAATTCTGTTATAACAACAAACACTTCACAACCTAGTGCAGCTGGGGTTTAACAGTGCTTGGGAAGCTGTATGTGGTGCTGGTAAAAGGGCCTGTTGCTTCAAAGCTTCCTACCATGCATTGCTCCATTGCTCAGCTTGGATCAAGAAGCATTGAAAGAAGCAGGAACTTGTGGCATTTGTGCTGTGTTCTGCGAGATAAGTAACATAGGACATCTCTGTTTCTGATACAATTGAAGTATTTATTCATTCTGAAATGGATGCCTGTCTCCATTTTCAAAAAAGGCCAAATGTCTACATGTAAGCAGAGCAAAGGGGAGGCTGTCTTGTAGCTGTGATTTGAGATCTGAAAGCCTCAAGATCTGCATTGAGGTTGTGCTTAAATACCTCACACCAGTAAGTGTTTTGCATTAAAACAGTGTCTCCCTTACTCCACTTGCCTTGTATTTCTGCATGTCACTGTTATTCTCTAAAATATTTTTAATTATATATCTTAAATGTTGACTTAAATAAACTATTAATCTTATATATATGATATATACATTTATGACAAAATAGATATCAATTATATATTTTATATTTAATGATACTGTATTTTATATAATGATACAATTAAAAGTTTTAATATATTTAATCATAACAGTACATTATATATGTAGTTCGTATCTATCTACATGGCTATAATTCTATAAATGCACATTCATAGAATTATCAAAGAGATACAGAAATATAGATAGCTATAGGATATAGATATTTTTATAGATATATACATATGATATAGGCAGATATAAGCATTGCATATCTATCTGTCTACCTGTAGGTGAACAGATGTAGACGTATGCATGCATAGCCTTTTTGAAATGTGATATATATTTTAGGTGCTTTGTTGTCGGTTCTTTCATAGTTTCTGTTCTGATTTGCATCTAAGGAGAGCTGCAAATGCCAGGTTTGCTGTTGGTGGTTTGGTTTGCTGACTGTTTGCACTGTTTGGCATTCTCCTAAAACTCAAGGGCTATTGGGATTATGAAGGAACCACTGTGTTGTTGTTTTCTAAAAGCATCTGCATGTTTGGAGATAGAAGATTGCATGTGTGACCCATAGGTGCTCAAAATTCAGAAAGTTAGTAAGTAACACAAGGAATTAACTTACAGAGTTATTTTTTTTATTTCTAAAATAAACTGTTATGCTTTGAGGGGATTCTGCTGCTTTGATTTAAAACTTGGAGATGATCCTGGCAAGCTCAGCTCCAGCTATTTCTTGAAGGTAATGGAGAGTAAGAACTAACTGCAGCACTAACTTTTCAAACCTTGCCCTTTGTCTTCTATGCAGTAGTTCTCATACAAATATTGTTTCTGTGACTTTGACCAGTTAAATACAGAGTCCTGATATGATAATTGCAAGGAATGGTGTTCTGTAAGTTTCAAACCAGCAACTTTGAATAGATTATACAGCTGTGCAGTGTGTTTGCATCAGATGCCAGAAGCATTGTTACAAGCTCTAAAGATAATGAACATTAATAATCAGAGCAAAGGGGGAAACAGTGTATGCTGACAGTTACTGACTTCTGCCCAGAGATGTACTTCAGCAGTGCTGTGTAACTATTAACCAGCATGTTCTGGTGTTCAAATAGTAGACACAGAACAAATTTTGTATGGGAGAGACTGCTAGAGCCTGCTTCAGAGACTGCATGCGTGGAGGAGTATCAAACTCTGCCTTCAGGGAGGAGGGGACTCAACAACACAAAGAACAGATGGAACCCAGAACATGTTTTTATCCTTGTTCAATGCCAGAAGCAGGGCTTCTTCTTTCCAGCCACCCACCCCCACCGAGCAATTTAGAAGTTCTGTAATCCAGTTTTAGTCCAGTATTTTTTTTCAAGACATTTCTAACTTATTTAATGCATACATGAGGTAGAACTAGAAAGCTAGATCTTGATAATTCGAGGGAGAGAGAAGCTATGATCCCAAATCAAACCTGTGTACTGGAAATCAGTTCTTCTTTAACCTTTAATGACTGCTTTAAAGAACCCAAATATCTCTGTGTCATCTGCGGAGGTCTTGAATTCTTATCCCTGTTTTGCATTGGAGGAACCAGGGGCTCATTTGTGCAGGCTGGCCCATGGTGAGGTCTTTGTCTTACAATCACATGGCAGTCTTATTTATGGAACAGGGTGAAGACTGCAAGTATAAGGAGTGGACCAGCAAGGGAAATAGGATTGCTACCTTAGTTCCTACTTATGGCAAGAAGGAAATGCACAGGAAATTTTAGAATGAAAAAGAGCAGGTACCACAGTAAGCCAAAGTGTATTTCTGTCTATTCAGTAGAGAGAATTATAAAACAGGCTTGGTCTACAGACATCTGGCTTTAAGCTCAGAAGAGAGGACTATGATATCATTATCTTCATCTAATCCGACCTCCTGCATATCTCAGGCCAAAGAACCTCACCCACTCTTTTCAGCACCCAACCCATGACCACAGCAAGTATCTCTGTAATGTTTTTCTGATTAACACCAACTACAGCAAAACTTGCAGCTGTTCAGCTATCCTTCATGTTTTTAACATGGAATTCTTTAGGTTTCAAAAAAGGATTGTTCTATTGATAAAACAGAATTGAGATGTCAGTGAGCTCAGCTCTGCCAACTCTTGTGACCCCAGCTGACTTTGGTTACTAAGACTGAGAATTGTGATCCTACATTGTGGGACGTGGATACCAGTCTAATTTGCTTATCATCGACTTCCTAATGGTACTGCAATTGTTAGACATTGGTCTTGTTCAGTATCTTCATCTGCAGTGGGCACAAACCAGGACACAGAAATTCTCATATGGAGCGTGAGGAAAAACTTCTTTAGTGTGAGGGTGGAAGAGCACTGAAACAGGCTGCCTAGAGATGTTATGGAATCTCCTTCTCCGGAGATATTCAGAACCCACCAGGACGCTGTCCTGTGCAACCTTCTGTAGGGAACCTGCTTTAGCTGGGGCATTGGACTAGGTGCATCTCCTCAAGTTCCTTCCAACCCCTATGATTCAGTGATTTCATAAATCTTGTGGTGATTGATTTGAATTAATCACTTAGGATTTGACTTTTAAAATCTCAACAGGACCCAGATTTCAAGTGCTCAGCACCTCTTGTGAAGGAGTCCATTTCTGGGTTTGGTACCTCAAACTGGAAATTCCATCCCTTTTTTTGCAAGAAAAAATTTCAAATAATGTAACTCAGTGTGCTCTTCTGCAAATCTGTTTAGTTTAGTACCTACAATATTAGAAGTCCCAACGTAAGTCTTATAACTTGGTGTCCTCATGCGCATTACAGGCTTTTCAGAAGTTACTCCATTTAAGTGTAGACTTTAGTCACCAATTTATAAAAGCCAGTTTTTATTTTCACATTAAAACTTCAGAGAGATTTAAACATGATTTATTTAAGATTAAAGGAATGGAAGATATTTCCCAATACACCAGTGTAAATGTATTCATGACTGCTTTCTATGCACTTGTTTGCATGCCAGAATTGTCTTTTAAATTGTTTTTTGCCCTCTCCAATGTAAACCCCTTTACTATATTTATACAATGTAATTAAATCCTTCTCTGTTTTCATTTTGCTGAACTGAACAGCACAAGCTCTTTAGCATTCTGGTTTTCCTTTCTTCTCTCCTAGCAAGTCAGTCTCTGCTTGTGCTTGTGTTTAAATGAGTCTTGTTTTGATCAGAACTCCACAGACTGTGGTATCACCATAGCCTGATATCACAACTATTTTCCTATCTTCTGGAGTTTTCTCTTTGGTATATCCCATGATCCTATTTTCTTTTATGTTGGTGTGACAAGCAAGTAACCTTTCATTCTATTCAGACTGACTTGTGCTGTCAGAAATGGCTTTATTTCATATCTAATTGATGAGATCCATCATAACTGCAAATGTAGCTGTCCATGCCTGAATTATGAATTTTATACTGTTTGTTTTTATCCCATTTCTGTTGCTCCTGTCCTCAAGACTAGCTACTCCTTTCTGTATGATATTTAAAACTTCCTTTATACAACCAGTTCCTCTTTTGCATCCAGCAAATACCATTAGCATGCTCATTTCTGTTTCATTATCAGAATTAAAATGTAGATAAAAGTAGTCTTAAAGAAATTTGAGTTGTAGCTGCTCTAACATAATATTTCTCTTAATATGTATTGGTTGTCTTTCATTAAAGTAGGTTATTGTTTTTATCCTAATACTAATGTCAGTCTCCCAGATGTCACTACATGATTTTCTAATGGACTTGGATCTATCTTTGGTCTAGAAAATCAGTTGTCAAAGAAGTCTCTTAGATTTAGCTGCAACAAGCTAACTCTTTTAAAACTAGGTTCCATCTCTTTTTCATCTTTTAAGTTTTTCATTACAAACTCTTGCATAGTCTGCAGTCTGATTTTCAGCCTTGTTATCTTGCATTGTCATTTTTACTCCTTGCAAATATATTTACCATGTATACATATATATGTTCTCCAGTTCTGCGGTACCATTCCCATCTGAACTGATTATTTTAAAATCCTTGGGATCAAAGCTGTAATTGCATTTGTCAGTTCTGTTGGAGTTCAGGGATGGGGCTTATCAGACCTCCTGATCTGAGTACAGTAACCTCTTAAAGATATTTTCTTACCTCATTAATGTTAATTTTCATTTCCACTTCCTCTTTCTAATTATCTGACCTGCCTCCTGTGCTCTTATCACTACGTTCTGCATCATCACTAACGTTAAAGAATAGTGGCCAAGTATTCATTAACTTCGGTGCAATGTCTAGATGTGTTATGTTTAATTTTCACCTCAGCCCCACATCCTTGCTCTTTGTATATACATATATGTGGTTTGCTTTAGATACAGTATACAACATTACTGCTAAAAGTTAGTTGTAAGGAAGGTAGGGCCTGTTAAGACTCGACCTTCCAGGTAGAGTAGTCCTGTATTACTTTTGTTGAGCATTTAGCATCAGTAAGAGTCCTTACTGTAGGGGAGAATTAGATGGGGATGCTGATAATGTAAGTCCTCTTGGTAACACAAACGAGGAGCAGGTTGAGGAGCATGGAGCTGGAGATGGACAGGGGTAGCTAGAGGTGGGGTGGGGGCTTTGGCCTGGCACAGGGGGCTGTTGACATGGTCATTCTCTTGCCATTCCTCCTCTGCTTCATCCGCTTCTTACTGCTTTCTGCTTCCCCGTGCCTGAGGATATATTGCCTGACTCTGCAGCATTCATGCTGGTCCCTTCAGAGCACGGGGTGGGAGTGAGAGTGCAGCTGGAGCTGGGCCCTGCTTCAACCACAGGCAGTGGAGCAGCAGGGCCAAGAAGGGTGAGGAGAAGAATGGGAGTTGGTTGTTTTTGGTCCAATTGGCAGGACTAGGGGCAAGGAGCAGGGCCGCACTGGGTAGGATTCAGCTGTTGGAGGCAGAGCAAACAATCTCTGTCTCTTGCACTGGGGACCCAGCAGTCTGCCATGCCTGGCAGTCCCATGCCTTTGGCTGCTGTTTACGTTCTGCTTTTAGCTGGCTTTGTGTATGCACACACAAGGAAGTGCACTGGCACCTGGAAGAGGAGTAACTTCTTGCACTCACTGTGAGAGTCTGTGGTTGCAGCCTCCTTCTCACTGGTGGAAATCTTTGTGTAGGTAGAATTTGAGAAGATTTGTGCCTGTAATATACACCTTTTGGCTCTAGCATGAGGGTTCATTGATCATTTTCAAAAATGCAGTAATGGAATGGCAATTATGAAGCGTGCTGTTTCCTGAAACACCCTAAGGCAGGGTTTGGGGCTGAGGAATAATTTAGTGTATGAGCATCGTAAACTCTGATAAGTTAACACGTAGGTGTCTTTGGTGCTCCATGACAAAGAGGTTGCTGGCTCCTAACAAAGAGTCTCATATAAAATGGTCATGCTAAAATAGGTTTTTAGCAGATAGCTCTTTTGATTGTTATCTGAGATGCAGAAAAGGTGTAAGCTTAGACTTGCCACTTTCCTGGGTTTCATATTATATTAAAGTAGGCTTTTAAAAGTCCTCATTTTCTGGCTCGCTCTGTAAAGAGGATGGCTCTACACTGCAATGCTGATGTGGGCAGAGGGAACATGGTAGCTCTGAGTATGTATTCAGGCGCTCTGGTAGATCTGAGTCTTTTGAATAAGTGGAGTGTATGTTGTACGGTCATTAACTGCAGAGGTCTGTTAGTGTTTAAAATAATCTCTATCCATACAACTCTGTTTCTAAAGAATAGTTACATAGCACAGGCAGCTGCCCAGCTTTAGTCCATTCATTCTACGTATACTTTTTCTCAGTGTGCCCCCAGATCTGAATCTTCCTTTTTTAGATTTCTCTTTTATGCAGTTGCATAAAGGTGATTATGATGCTGAGATGTATGTGTTCTTAACAGGAAACATGTGGTAAGATGGTTTTGAATAAAGGGAAATAAATTCATGTTCTTTCATATGCACAAACAACATTCTTGATTCTCTTCAGCAAGACCTGCAGCCAGGTTCTTCTCCAGAAAAACCCATCAGAATATTTAAGTGTAAAGATTTCCATACGGTTGTGCCCATTACATTCTGCTTCCACCTAATGGTGCATTTGTATATTTTGTGGTAGGTAGGCATGAGTCTCTGGGAAGGATCTTAACAGAGCAGAGCATGGTGTATAGGGCCCAGAGAGTCCTCTGAGTGTGGGGTCTGGCCAGTGAAACAGACAACTGGAGGGCTTTCACTGATCTGAGGCAGCAGCTGGCATGCCAGCTTCATTGCCCTGCTGCCTTTTGGAGCCATGGGGCTTTGCCTGCAGCACAGGGAGCTGGCTCCGAAAGTGGGACATGAGCTCCACCCAGGGTGCTGTGCTGCACTTCCCCGATGGTGGGCCCTTTGCTAGTCAGGCAGAATTAAGATCTGGGTGGGAAAGTTTACACAAAAGAAATAGAGGGGCTTTACTGGAGGCTTTGCTTTCATGAACCCATCACTCCTCCTCTCCTGGACTGATTTGTTTGTTCAGACTTGGTTGCCTCCAGCAACACATTATTAGTGTGAACTACGGGGTATCCTGGGAGACCTGCAAGATTCTCTTCAAACCTTTTGAATTCTCAGTCTCCAAGGAGGGGGAAACAAAAAAGGCATTTCACTCTGTTGACGCAGTTGCACGTACATTGTTCCCCATTTTTGAATGTTGGAGTGTCTCTTAGCAAATGCTGTAACTGGACTCTGCAATCTTCATTGTACTTCTTCAGCTTGGTAAAGCCACCTACATGCACTGCATTAAAGACTGTATTTATAACAAGGCAATCTGCTGTGATTAGCTGGGAAGGCTTAAGCAGGGTCGTGCAGTTGTTACCTCTGTTCACACAGGTCAGCCATTGCTGATGGTAGGCTTTAGGCTTTATAAGGATGTCTGACCTTAAAGCAAATACAGATTGCATCATTTGTGAGCAGCTTTCTGTTTGATTTAGCACTGATACAAAAGCAGTGAAGACACAGGGACAGGCATCTGCAGCATGGGTATGTACTCAGAGCACTGCTAAGGTCACATATCCATGCTTAAACCTGCACCACTATAAATTCTTCAGATATAAACAAGTGTTATGAGAGCCTCCCCATTATGTTGTCAAATTCCATAGGTACACTTGCTGTCTTTACTCAGTTTTCAATTACAGGATCCATTGATTTTTCTCAGAAATCTGCATGAGCTCCTCTGGCTGCTTTGTGTCCTGGACTTGTAGGGTCCAGCCTGTTGGTCACAGGATAGTTCAAACACTGTGAAAAGTATTTGGTTTCCTAATTAGTCACATATGTGTTGAGAGACAAACAGTGTCAGGTGAACTGAACTGCCGTAAAGGTCAAGGTGGGTTATCTAAGGGAGGTCCATCAGTTAAGGCATCGACACCAGATGGCATCTCAGTAACAGTGCAGAGTCAGATGCAAGGCACCTAACAGTAATGTGGTGGTGAATGGCCTTTGGGAAGTGCAAGAGTGTCGTGGAAATGCAGGGAAAGCATCTTCAGTGTCACCTACTTTCACCAGGCAGTTCACTTAGCAGGAGACCTAGGTGTCAAAGAGCTGTGCAGTGTCTTCTTTGTTCTCACATGAAGGTGTTGTACAGTGAGAGACAACGGGCACAGCAGGATTCTGGAGGCTGTCCTGAGGAGCTGCAGGCTTCTCAGACCATGCCCTCAGCCCTGAAAGGTCTCTTGCAGCCTGCTGCTGCATGGAGCTGGGAGCTGCCTAAGTCCTCCGGCTGTGCCCTCCATCCCCTGCCAGGACTGCTGAGTGGACAGGGATAGCTGTGCTGCCAAGATTGACAGTCCAGCTGTATCCACAGAACAAAACCAGTTTGTCTCATGCCCCTGAGCAGCCCAGTGGCTGAACTAATGGAGCAAACAGGTGTGAAGAGAGACTGAGTTTTGCCTGAGCCAGCAGCTCCGTGTCTGCTAGATGAAAAGAAAATCAGATCAGTGGGAAGAACTCATCCCATCTGAGGAGCTGCTCTTCAGTTAGGGAAGACTCTTGCCGTTAACTCATTACTTGCTGGGGCTTGCTGCTGAGGAGATCTGAAGTCAAACAGCATGTGGCCAGATTCTTCCAGGCTTCTTCGTGACTGAAAACTCAGCTCCAGCCCTTCTTGATTTATTTTTTCAGGATGGAAATGAGAAGCAGGGACATACAAGGACAGAGCTGTATAGGCCATACCTTTCTGAGTTCTTTTTTACTGTGATAAGAATGAAATGGTCTTAATCCACATCAGCCCATCCACTTTTTGATGAAGTTTCAAAATAACTCTCAAGGCTCATGGCTCTTTTTGGAAAAGTGTGCCAGCAAAGGCTTCCTGATGAAAGACAGTTCTGTTTTGTGTACTATCATTGTAAATGATACTGCCTCCTCATGTGTTCTTTGAGTTTTAAGGAGAAAAGGCTTTTTTCACCTGCTGGTCTTTGTATGCCTTTAGAAAGATTGTGTATTGTTTCCCAGAAGTGACTCTTATTTCAGGATAGAAGGTTCATTCTTCAGTTAGTAAAGTCCATTTTTGTTGGAAACTGCAGTATTTTCTGTAGATAAGATCACAGGTGAGGTCATTCTTTTCCTCCAGAATTGCCAGCATTACGCATTTCCTAGATTTTAGTAAATCTCTCAAAGACATTTTCAGCACATCTCAACAGACTGTCTGTTGTACAAACGACACTGAAACACTTGCTTACAAAAATCAGGCAAAACTTCTACTTGTGTAGCTGTTGTCTGAATTCCTTGTCCAGGATTTCTTCTTTTGATTGTTACATCAGTTTTATATGTCTATGAAGCAGAGATATTCTGGGTAGATATAAAACTTCAGTTGATGATATCTCTGAAGTCCATCACCTAGCTCTAACTAAGAATTGTTCTTTTACCCACAGAGTCCATTTTCCCTTCCTCCTCCTCCAGATGTTCTCTCCTTCTGTCTGCTTTTTCAATTCTGTGTGTTGCATTAGTACTTTTTCACTTAGAAATGCTGTAATGCAGATTACTTCAGCCTCTTCCTAGCAGGTGAACCTGCTGCATTTTGCTCTCTTCCAGTGAAAAAATGGACAAAGGTACTGTCATTCCCCTTTCTTGGCTGAGAGCCCCTCTTCACAAAGAAGAATTTCTTCAAAATCTGCTTAAGAATTTGTATGCTTGTTCATTGTTTGGATAATCATAGTAGCACTATAACAAAGTAATGAATTAATGGTAGCCTCTCAAAAAATAAGCACCTATTGCCATAGTAGTTTATGCTGAGTTGAAGTGCACTACAGTGAAATTTAAATTTCTTCAGTGGTGATAAATATTACACCTAGCAGAAATCTGAAGCTGCAGTGTTTGTCTGTATCTCTATTTCTGCTTAAGTAAACGTGTTAACTTTAAAATTCAAATTTATGGATGAAAATTTTCAGGATATTTACATTCTTTCAAAATTCATTCAATCCTCCCACCCTCAAAAACAAACAAAAATGCTCACTCCATATTCCTTATACTCTAACACTATGACTCCAGTCCCATTTAATTCATGTAATTTGGGAAAATGCCACTCACAATAGTGACTGTCTTTCTAAGACAAATGATCATCATGTTTTATAGTGTAAATCACCTACAGTGTTCTATGCAACCTGCTAGAAAGTTACTGAATAGAGGTAAATATGCTGAAGTTGCACCAAACTGCTCCTATAACCCAAACTAAACTGTAAAACAAGTTATCATGCTATTATTTTTAATATTGGAGGTAAATGTTCTTTGCCGTTTTTTTCCTCAAAAAATTAAAAACCCACTGCTTCCTTTGTATTTCTTAAGTGTTGGATTTTGTTTGTTTGTTTTAAAAGCCTTCAACTCAGCAAACCACAGCTGTATTTGGAAAATGTAATATTCAGCAATTCTTTTGTAAATGGAACTGGATTTGTGACGTTCTTAATGAAGTCAATTTCCACTTTGCTGTTTACAACGAAATGTGGATATATTTAAAAAGAGGAAAATATGATGGTGAACATATAGAAATGTTTAAGAAGATTTCCAAGCTGTGTGTCAAATCTGCCAGCATAGTTTATTTTAAAATGAATTTAATGTTAACACCTGTAGAAAATGTAGCCATACCAATTCTAATGCAGATGGAAAAAATATCTTTAAGACAATGACCTGGGACTCAAACAGCCACAGCATGTTCTTTACTGTCTCATTGTCCTCTGTGATGAAGGGCAGGACAGAGGATAATTCACTTTATTACTAACACAATTAGAGATAAAGTCACTTTTAATTCCTGTGAAGAGGAAAGATGGGTGTGGTGAAGATACTCCAACATAATGTTCTGCTTTATGGTTTGTCCCATAGAAAATTGAATGCAAAAGCTGCCTTTATCAGCTGCATTTTGATTTTCTCAGCTTCTCATACTTCATAATTTGTCTATGAATATTAAAGTGTATCAAATGGAGCAGAGATTAAAAATTAGCACCCTTTGTGTCTTATTGAAAGCAGAACAGCCCTTCCTTCTTAGGCATTGCAGTTTTTTGCTAATAAGGCTGACTGAACAAGTCTTCATTAAACTTCATGTTACTGGGCTGGAGAATTTATTTGGCTTCATCATCCGTTCAGACCGTGACCTGGACAAATCAACCGTAATGCCTCAGATTTGAAAAGCCTTTGTTTGGCTTCTCACATTCTTAGCACAATTAGTGGCTCTGCAGCCTGTCTGCTTGGGCAAGATGGGGTCACGCGGTTTGAGTGTAACTACCATTCTTCTTAACTTGCCAGGATGATCCCTCACATGATTCGCTTGCACGTGATTTTAGCCATGCTACACTTGGTCCCATAGCATACAAGCGTAAGGCCAGTAGCTCCCAGTTGTCAGTGTTTGTGCCTGCAACCTGATCAGAAATGTCATAGACAAAATTCCCTCTAAATTAGTGTAAAGAAACTTAGTTATGCAATATGTCTGTCCTGAGTGTGACTGAGGCTTCTCTCTTCCAGGCACTGTGGGGCAGATATTTACCACTTCTTTTTTTCAGTCAAGAGTAAGTTACATCAGATATGTCTTCCGTGTAATGTGAAAGAATGCCCACGAGTCTTTGATAAAAAGGCATCTTCCACTTGAAGCTAAAGCTATTACAGACAACACCAAATAAACCAGCTTTTTGTAATAGTCATTAAAGCCTTAGGAGTTGTTTCACAGATATGTAATTCCCTGAGCATGTTGAAGTTTGCTTTTCTCCGGAAGAATGAGAGGATGGAGATTTAAGCTGTATTTCTTCATCATAAATCCTGGAGGTGATGCATTTACTTTGGCACTGATTTTGCTGCTTCTTCAAATTAGATCTCTCTTCCCTTCAGCATTACTGCGCTGGAGGGAGTGGTATGATCTCCATTTACTATGGTCAGGAGTTAAGATTTCAGGTATCTTCCTTCAGGCACTGGCTTATGCAGCAGTGAGAATTTTGTGTTTTCTGTGCCTTAAAGTTACAATGCAGAGGAAGCATGAAGGCAGGGTGCTTCCTATTTGTGCATGCATATATATATGCATATAACTATGCAGTATATACATGTAGCAGTATATACAACAATATCTATTTCTATACGTGTACGTGTGTGTATGTGCATTTATACAGATAATGTGTATGCATAATACAAGTAACATTTTTGGTTTCTGACTCACCTCCTATAACTTACACACGCAAATCCAATTCCCTTTGGTGTGAATCACAGGCTGCTTGGCAGCACCAGGTAAGCCATTTTATATCTAGGTGTCATCCAAAAAGTTTGAGGAAAAGAACATTTTCAGACTCTTTTAAACCGAGATCATCTTTGAGGGAGTTAGAGCTCCTGCCTGCAATTCAGACTTGGAGAATGGCTTGGTTACATTTGGTAGGAGTGCATTCTGTGTTTCTAAACATGGAAAGCTTGGTGTGTATGTGGGGAGTGAGCATGGGTAGGACACCTGTGGGAGTGAAGAAGGCACATCTGAGTTCCAAACATAAGAACTGTAACAGCTGGACATTGGTCTGTGCCTGTGAACTTTCCTATGCCCTTTTTTTTCTCACAGACCATAAATGCTTACTGGCAAAACACGGATTCAATCATGTGGAAACAAGTAACAAGCAAAGACTCATCTGATATTAGTGGGTTCGTCTATTCATTTTTTCAGTCATGAGAAGCCGTACTTAGCTTTAATGAGTGCCTGCACTGAGCCATCTGTTACATGGCTGAGGTTATCTAGATCTTGGTTAATCTTTCCTTCTTCTGTATATTGATGCCTTTCATTACTTATAGCTTTGTTTCTCCTATGTTTTGTTGTTTTTTGTTTTCTTTTTTAATTATTTGAATGTATTGTGATCCAAACCACTTCTTTCATCCTGCCAAGATAGTACTCCAGAAATGCATTTTAGGCCACGGAGCTTTAATTTTGCCACCTTTTCCTCCCAAGAAAAGGGTCCTGAGGTGGCTCTTTGTGGTTGCAAGTTACAAATCCAAGCCAAATATGGTTGACATGAGATTGTGTTCAGCTGAGTTGTGCAGACTGGCTTTGATTCTCCTTCTACTCTGAGGTCACTGCACATTTTAAAAGTTTTTATCATACATCAGCTCAAGGAACTAATACCAAGTGAGGGAAACACCTCTGCTTCCTGAGGATCAAGTTTACATGATCTACCAGCACTTCATGCAGTACTCAGTCCTGGTCGCCAGATTAATTATGGATTTAATTGGGAATGAGAAACAAAGGAGAGTGTCTAGGAGAGGATGACTTCATCTCCCTGCTTGTCTTACTTTGCTTTTTCATGCAGAAAGACAGAGACAACAGACAGATCAGCAGACAAAATTATCTACAGAAAGGTTTCACTTGGCTGGAAAGAGAAAGGATAACATGAGAAACGGATCATTGTTCACTTGGAAAGTCATGAGAGCAGGTTCAGGATTTCACTCTTTCCAGCCATGGCGTTTGTTTAAGCTCCACACCTTTTCAAGTTTTTATTTAAGCAGTTTGTCCTTGGGCTAATTTCTCCATCTCGTTCTGCCTTAGCCTCAACTTGCTACAGGGCAGGGAATTTTTAACCTCTGAAACAAAAGGTGCTTTTTTTTGCACTGGTAGAGTATCTGCTGTGTAAAGCTATTGCAAGGTATAGCTGGGAAGTGAGCAGCAATGCTGGTGCTTAAGGAGCAGCTTCATGGTTGGCAGACTTAGGGTCATTAGAAAATAAATGACCCAACTCTGCCATTAATTACCTCATTTCAGGCTCAGAGTTGCTAAGGCCTACGTGGAGAGGTTGGCAAAAGGAAGCACGTTTTGTGGCCATTCTTCATTTGTATTTCTTCCAAGAGAGGGGCATCTAACCACTGACTTCCCCTCAGCAAGCAGCACCAGTGCATCCTGTCACTGAGGTGTCCGTGTCTCTTCTGCAGCTTGGCAGCCACCAGCTCTGCTACATGCTCTTCTGCACCTCTCCTACCTGGAAGACAATACACTTGTCCCTAAAGTGCCTGTGCATATAGTCATTCCTGCATCAGTCCCCCTTTCATCATTTAATTAGGCTCACTGTTAGACCAAAACCTCTAAATCGTAGCCTGTTGGTTCCGCACACTGTGTTGCTCGATCACTCAAACCATAAAGCCATTTATCTTCTTCAGTTAGTTCAGTGTACTTAAAATGATTTCTGTACTGATTTATTTAACTGTTTGAATGTCAAATCAGTAATTTATTGGTAAGCCAGATTTCTGGCACGATTTCCAAATTATCCAGATAACCTTGCCTTCAAATTTTTTTTTCAAATGTTTTCCTCGGTGCATCAAAATCCCACATAAATTTTGCTTCCCCATAATAACCATTAAGGGGAAATGAGAGAAACCTGAGTAACCTTAAAATGTCACAATGGAGCGGAAGGATGCTGGCTGTTCCCCAAGGGCACTGATAGCTTGTCCCTGTGGTTTTCAGTTGTATGTCCAAACTGCTTGGGGCAGCGAGAAGAGCAGTGACGGGGGCAATGGAGACTGTGTTTTGAGGTTTGGTAAGATCTATTGGGGTATTTGGCAGATGGGGCATTCTGCTGTGATGAAAAAGGCTGATGGGTGTATAGGTTATATTTTCTTCTTTATTTTGTTTTTTATGGCAAGAACTGAAAGAAACTTCCTGGATCATGAAGTCTAATCCTAATGGACACATCCTGTTATCTGTGTCATAAATCTATTGTTCTTGGTCTTAAAAAGAACATTTTCGTGCCCTTCACATTCCCTCTGTAAGACTTTATATATTACTTTTAATGATCAGAAGCCTTCCTAATTTCTGTCCTTCAGTTTGAAAGAGACATAGGAGGTACAAAAGTAGGAATTTAAATAGATTGTCTTTAAAATTTGGTTTGTCTCTGTATTTTACCCAATCTGGAATAAATCCAAAACAGTTCACCTGAGAGTGAAAAAGAAAACTGTAGCCCTAAAACCAGGGTTTAATGGAGAAAGTGATTCAGCTGCTGACACAGGGAGCAGTCTGCCAGGTTTCTTGCAGGTGATGAGCTGAAATGTCTGGATGTTTGGTTTTGTCCAAAAATATAAGGTTAGCTTTTCTGTGAAAGGAAGGGGGGAGAATGGGGGGAAAGCTTAGTTTCTTTGGCAGGGCTTCACATGAAGTTTTCTCACCCATTCAGCCTGTTGCTCTCTCCACCTCCTGTTTTTCTGGGTGTGGCAGATCTGGAAGTAACCTGCACATTTTTCATCTGTGCCCTGCCCACACAGGCAGGCCGGGCTGATTGGCAGGCAGGGAGCCACGGGTCCTGCCGCTGCACGCCGAGCGCATACCTCCCTGCTCAGCTCCCGCAGCAGGCAGCCCGCAGGGTGACGCGCCAGGGCTGGCACTGCAGGGCTGAAGTTATCTGATCCCTGGGTGAACACATCGAGGGGAGAATCCATTCATCGGAGCAATCTGGATTTGTTTTTTATTTTTACTTTTTCATCGGTGGGAGAGGAGCGTATAAATTTAATTTAAGAAGAAAGGTACGGTAAGAGCAGGGGCAGTTTGTGACTGGATGGTGGGTGGGTTGGCGGAAGGATGGTGACGGAACTGCGGATGGGGAAGACTAGAAGAAAGAAATCTCAGCCGATGGAGTCTTAGGGAACCTGTAACAGAGTCACTAACTTGGGAAAGTTTTGTTTCCCTAGGGACTTCAGTGCTGTGTAACTGGTAGGATAAGGCAGGGGGCTGTTTTGTGGTCCTCCAAGAACAAGTGATTAAAAAGGGACTGTAAGTTATATGCATACAGCTAAATCAGCACGTAATGTGCCATACTCACAGTGCCGGCTGCACGGGAGGATGTGGAGGAGGAGGGCAGTTTGGTTCATGAACTTTTGTGAGAGGTTATTTCTTTTCTGATCAGACGGAGGAAAAGCAGGCTGTTTCCTTGTTGATAAAAGCTTCTCCCTGCCATAAGAAGATAATCTGAAACATAGAAAAAGGGCTATATTAATTTTCTCCAAATATTGCTGAGGGGATAATAGGAACCTATATCTACTGAGATGTTCAAAAAAGGGAAAGTTTGAAAGGTTTGGAATCAGGTTTTGCTGCAAGATTAACAGCTTTGAGCGGCTCTGTATAGAATTTCAGTGGGTGAGTGAGCAATTCAGATTAGTCAAGTGCTGCATTGTTAGGGGACTTCAGTGTTCCAGTGTTTGTTGAAAACACAAGAAACGCATTGCCCTCGTGTATGCGGGAAAAAGCAGCTGGAATGACAAACAAGCCTACATTTGGAAATAAGTCCAGAAATGCAAAAAGGGAAGTTCAGCTAAGTGTTCTGTGATCTATAGGAAAAGATAATTTGATGCAGCTCGTTTTTTTTTTTATTGTGTTATTTTTGGGCAGTACTTGTACTGCAGAACCATTATGTGCATGAGGTTGGATGTCTGAGCATTCTGAGATCAGGTTGTGTGAGGACATCCTCACAGATACAGTTATCTTGGGCCTCCTGAATAGTGTCCTGGTTTTCTCTGAAACTTTTACTTCCCTGTCCTTACAACCAATTCCAAAAAATTCAACTCTCCATATTTAACCTAGTTACATCAATTTTTCTGTGAAGGAGCAGCACTAATATTCATTCAGCTATTTCTAAATTCCTAAGCACAAGGGGAGTGAGATGGAACTGCCCTTAGTTCAACAACTGTTGCCATAATTTTTCCCATGCACAGTCACAATAATAGCTGTTTAGAAATTAACTATCCATTAGCTCGTTTAAAAGGTCAAAAATCATTCAAGTGATATGTTCCTGCATATCACAAACAGTAGCACATCTCTGGTTGAGTTCCCACGGGAGCCAGAATAATCCGTTAGAACAACTCCTAACCTGTCTAAAGCACTCTGGTGTTATAGAAACTTCACAGAGTATTTGTAAATCAGTTTAATGATTGGTTACTTTTATTGTTAACAATCTGCATATGATTTCTATTGTCAGTTTCTCCACGTTGCCTTCCAACTATCCATATCATTTATCAGATCAAAGTGAGTTTCTTTTATCATTTTCTGTGTAGGTACTTACAGACTGACTGTTCCCAAATCTCCTGCAGTGCAGATTAAATGCATTGAGCTTTTATCTTTCCCTGTGTGATAAGATTTTTATTCCCTTGTAGTTCTTGTGGATCTTCACTGAGCCCTCCTTAGTTTTTCTGCACCCCTGAATTCTATATGAAAGACTGACTCGCAGTTCCTCCAGGAGTTCCTCCAGGAACTCCATGGACAAAGTGAATCATTTTCCCTCCTACTTCATGTTTCTGTTTCTAAATCCTAATATTTCATCCGTTCTTTTAGACTTAAGGTTGCACCAGAGATGATAATGATCCAAATCTTTTTTCCAGATTTGCCTTCCATCCCGTAAGGTTACCTTACTTACCTCTGACTATCCTTACATGAATGAAATCCATACACATTATCCCTAAGTGTTGAATATGCTGTTGAGTGAAACACATTTACAGACAAGAGTAAATGAGATTTACAAAGAGTCTGGATCACAAGTCTTATATGGCTGAGGAAACTGAGATTGTTCAGTATGGAGAGGAGGGGGCTCAGGGGAGACATTATTGCTCTCTACAGCTCTGGAAGGAGATTGTGGTGAGTTGGGGATTGGCCTCTTCTCCCAGGTAACTGTGATAGGATGAGAAGTAAAGTTGCACCAGGAAAGGCTCAGGTTGCTATTAAGAAAAAATTCTTCTCAGAAAGAGTGGTGAGTTACTGGAATAGGCTGCCCAGGGAAGTAGTGGTGTCCCTAGAGGTGTTCAAGAGACATTTAGATGTGGCACTGAGGGATATAGTTCACTGGGCATAGTGGTGATGGGTTGGCAGTTGGACTAGGTCATCTTAGTGGTGTTTTTCAACCTTAATGATTCTATGATTTCCATCTATGAGTGGCTCCTGCTGGATCAGCACAGCAAGCAAGGCTCCTTTTTGTCTTTTTGTGGAAGTTGCTACTCACTGTATGCAGGCACTCTGGTTTGCATCTTACCTGCTGCAGTGTGCAGGGCACATGGAACCTGGAGGAGTCTTTTACCAAAGTGAGATATGTTTGGCATGGCCATCCATGGATGCCTACCTACTAGGCTGTCCCTTGCTAGGAAATGAATTGAATAATGCAGGAAGAATCAACCTGGACTTTCTTCTTCCCAAATTTAAACTGAACTCCAGAGTTCTCCAGAAGCTGGAAGCTGTTCAGTTGTACTGAGCTGGTTGTCTGCTTTACAGCTGCATCTGCACGTATAGGTTCCACCTGGGACCAAAGCAGAGTCACTGAAACGCTGTCAAGAATGCTGATCCAGGAGACTCTGTGTCCTGACCTGCAGTTCGTAAGCTCTCAGGGGAGCTCCTGTTCTCAGGAGACTTTCATTCTGCTTTGCAGGCCAAAAAGATGATGAGAGAACATCCAGCCTTCAGTGTGCTTTTATGAACTTAGTTTGCAGACTGTTGAAGCGGACAGCTGCTGCATCCACAGATCTTGTTCCTCCCACTGCATTAAAAGTCAGGGTGCTCCTGGCTGGGAAGGGAATTGCTTTGTCTCTGCTGGAGGGTTTTCTCCCTGTTTCTGTATTTCTGTATCTGGGGATTATGATATCTAATAAGGGAAACAATAACAATGAATCTTTTTTTTCTTTTTTTTTCTTTTTTCCCCATCAAGTATAATCTAAAAATGACTTAACTATCACAAAAGCAACCAGAAGTTTTCAGTATGTACAAAGAGTCTTCAGTGTGGAGTCTGTAAATCTGCATGCTGTAGAGCTGGCCATAAATACAGGCAAATGCTGGGAGGCTGAAGTTACTTAAAGGCCACATAACTGCCCTCCTCTAACCTAAATTTACAGAGGATAGTACTGCCAACACTATTTATATTTGTTCTTTGCCACTTGCATTAATGACTTCTTAATTACTGGCACTGTAATAGTCTGTGCAGGAGGAAGGGAGAAAATATGCAGGCTTGATTGTTGCTGTTTGTTAAAGCTGCAAAACCACATCTAGCATTCCTGATTTGTGAGCTTCCTGAAAAATGACTGCAACGCAGAACATTGCCATGCACTTCGGGACCCAAAAGGATGCATGTTCCATGTGTGCTGTGTTTGTGACCTGTTTGGTGGTCATTATTTTGATCAAACTATTTCACATTCATGTGTAATGGGTGCCAAGGCTTGTCTGTACAAGCAGCTAGTCTTGAATGTTTCACAAATAGTTTTGCGACAGCTAACTTGCTCCAGCTCAGCGCTTGAAATCCCCGCCTGCCACCTCCCCCATCCAGGGGAGACCCTGCTTACCAAATCCTGCCTCCTCCACTTAGTGGAAGAAGGACACACAGGGGTTAACATCTCTTCCCTTCATTAGCCTCAGTGCATAGCTTGTGGGCTGCTGGGGTAGTGGTGGCCCTGCCACCAGCCTGGGTGCACTGCCTCCACTCTCACCCCGCTGCTATAGCAACAGGTCGAAATTCTTCTGTCTACCCATCGCTATGCCATTCACCAATGTCTGCTCTGCAGACAGCAGCATTGTCTGCCCGATGTTGTCTTTCCACTGCTCCAAGCTAGGCTGCCCCTTCCCCAGGACAAAAGACCCAGCACAAAGAGAGGAGTGAACAGGGCTAAAAGTTGAAAAGAAAAAAAAATCCCACAATTTCTGTTTTAACTGTAGGGGAGAGATGAGAAAAATAATTCTGACTTCTCCTAAATGATAGTTCATGATGGAGGAGAGGGGGCATAATTAGATTTTGCTGGGATTCGGTAATTGCTTCCTGATGCCTCAGAAAGATTTACAGGGAGCCTGGCTCGCCCACAGGGCTCTGTGGCACAGTGTGGCCCCACAAGGTCAGGCTGCTGCCATCTGACAGCTGCAGATTCTATGGTAAAAGAGCTGGCATTTGGTCTGCTTCAAGGGAATCCAGTTCATATAACCAGAGTTATCGGTTGCCTTGATGCTAAGGCACAGTTCAGTTTGTATCTGGCTGAGAGAGTTCAGCCACAGGTTTAGCCACATGCCAAGCAGATATCTTGTTTTCCAAGCTACCCCTTATGTTGAGGTGCACAGATGATGGGGAAATTTAGTGGAAAGGATACTGCTGAGTTAGTAAATACAGGATTTAATCTTCCAAGCTGTCAGCGTTTCTAAGCATTAAAATTCTGGTTCAAGTAAACACACTCCCTTCTAGTACAACCTCTTTCCCTGTCCCATGCATAAACATACTTTCATTAAGCCACAAGAGCAGAGTTCTCCTTCATGATTTCCAGTGGTCAGACTTCTGTTCCTTAACATATCCTTTAAGAAATACCATCTCATGTGAGAGTTTAAATTCAGAGCCTTCTACAAGGTGTACCTCCTTGTCCTCGGTGTTTCCACTGTATGATCTTTGCATGGCCTGAGTGCATGGTGTGAATCTGTGACCTGCAGTCCCTGGAGAAATACAACAATGAGCAGATTGCATCATTTTCCTGAGCCTAGAACTTGTCTTTTTGAAACTTCTTAACCTAGGGGAAGTCAGCTGAGGGTACATTTCTATCTGACCTCTATCTTGGCACTTTATTCCCACCATATCTAAGTAAGCCAGTGGGTTAAAGAAAGATCCTGTCCCTCATTTCCTTGTACTAGAACAGTTCAGCAATACTATATTAATGAAGAAAAATCCTATTTTCCCAGGCAGTACTCAGTTTATTTCTTGAGACATTAGAACATAATGCTCACTAGTGAAACGAGACAGTTGTTCTTATTCATAGCAGTGTCGATTTTTTCAGGTAACTCCTCTCCTGCAGCAGTCAGTGCCAAAGTTAATTAAAACACTTCTTTAGGGTGCTTTGATTATCTATGCCTGTTACCCATTGTCAGTGTTGCCATTTGAATGTTTATTTGATCTTTTTATAGGAATAAATTACTAATTATTTTTCATTTGAGAGTGTATCTGTATCATGCTCTGTAGTCAGAGTCCTCTTATCATTTTGTTATCCCACACTCCTCATTTCTCTGATCATCGCTCTTTCCTTCTGGCAGACCTTGGATCTTCCAGGGCTCTTCTGCAAAATCTCACATGGACTCAGAAAGCTGTGCTTTGTTTACAGGGCACAGCAGCTATGGGGCCCCTTTTGTTTTCCTTTCCATTGGTCACATTCTGCTCTCAGCCCTTGTCTCTCAGCAGCTGCCAAAGCTACACAAGCCTGGAGGGACTGCCTAATAAAGGTGGTAAAGTTACTCATCACCTTGTCCTTTTTTTTTCCCCTCATATTGTCCTTATCCTGAAGACCTACTAGGTCTCTTCTGTATTTTCTCTCCATCTGCACCCCATCAAAAGAATGCAGAGCTTCATTTGGGTAAGAAAGAGGATGCACAGCTAAGGCTGCATGGTGATAGGGGTAGCTGAGACTTAGCAGGAAAAGAAATCAGGAAAGACAGCAGGAAAAGAAATCAGCAAAGCTGATAAGTTGTGCAGGGCCAGCATAAGGAAATTTGTGTCCTGTATAGTCTGCATTATGCCAGTGTGAAGAGCTGTAGTTTGGAAGGAAGATGCCTATAGACAAGAAATGTAAAATTAATGTAAAGAAACAGGAAGCATGGGTTTCCTTTTAACTTCTCACCACAGAGCACTACAGTAATGTTATGGGTCATTTCTTTCTCTTCTGCATGCATGTTTCTCTTTTGGTCAGACACTTTAATTTACCAGTAAGGCCCAGGCCTTTCTCTTCTGGGACGAGCTTGTTGCTTCACTCCTGTTTGGCTGCCTCTATGGAGTGACCCTAAGTAATCCTGTGTTCTGTGGTGGCTCCACACACACAGGCAAAATGGAAAAACATGACTTCAGATGACATAAGAAAGATAACAGCCCAGTATTCGGTTCTATTCACTTCCTGTAATTGTGAATAGCTGTAACAGCTGGGCCTTTATGGTGGGAGCCTGGCCTGAAGGAAAAGGCCATTCTAGGAGAGTCACAGACCTGGAATAGATGAGTGTGAAATGAGAGGAATGGCCTCACCAGTCAGAGCAGTGCATCATAAAACCATTCATTCCCTTAGAATAGCCCGAGTCATCAGCAGCTTCCTTAGAGATGGAGCTGAGGGGCTGATGGTATTGCACAATGATAATAGGACTCAAAAACTGAGTCCTGCCTTGTAGCAGGTGCAGTTAACTGACGTTCATTTAGATGAGCACACTGTCAAGTTTTCTGTGTCTTTTATCATCCTTGGAAATCCTTTTGTCATGCCTGTATGAAGCTGGATTGGCTCCATTTGTTTCAGCAGTTGGCTGCCCTTGTCTCAGTGTGATTGTGAAGTCTGGCAGGGCCACTGTGAGCTGTGGTTTCTGATACAGCCGTGCTGTTGAAAGCAATTTCCACAACAGCCCTTGTGACACCACTGTAGTTTTTCTGGATGGACAAAAACTGAGAGGAGTCTTTAAGTGTCACTGTGTGGGAGGGTAACGTTAGGTTACCACAAGTGGGAATATTTCTTCTTTTGTCCTGTCACTCTTAAACATTCTTGCTTAGCATACATCCAGAACACATCTTTAAAAACCTCAAGAGGTGAAAATGAGCTAGGCAGAACCCTGACAGCCCTGCAACTGCTTCAGCCAGAGACTAATACAAATTCTGAAAATGAAGCTGTAGTTTGTGGCTGCAATTATCTAACCATAAAAAGCACATTGCAGTACCTGTTAGAGCAAGATCTCTGTGCTGTTTGGAAACCTAAGTGTTTCTCTCTGTATTTTCACTCAATGAAAACTTTTCTTCTTTGGGATCAAACCCTGTAGGCCATATTTTTTCTTCCCAGTTTCTCCTTCAGCAAATATTTAGGTCTTTCAGTAGCACAGTTTGGAAGTGCATGTAATAACAGTCTTTACACCCTTACAGCCACAGGTTGAGAAGCCATCCCATGCTCTCCTCACAGTCCTGGGAAAGCTCCCAAATCTAATCTTATTTTCTCCCACCATCTCAGTACTTCATCTCACTGTCTCAGGCCTTTCTTTGTCCCACTCCATGCTGTCTACTTGAAGCAAAAAGAGGCATGGAATAGTTTGATGGTTTTTTTCTAACATAATTACAGGGATGATTTTAGTATTATGTTTTGTATAATAACATGTCTGCCAGATAGTAATTTTTAGCGTTCCAACATTTTTCAAGGCAGATGCACTCAAAAATGACTATATTTTAAATCACTAATTCATACGATCGTATCCAAACTATCAGCATCAAAACCTGATAGAACATATTCTTTCTAAATATAATCAGTTTTTCCCCAGTTAATACTAGGTCAATCTTGGCAGAGGAAACCATGCCATATACTCTGTCACTTTCAAAATAATACTTTTATCGTGCTGAGATCGCAGGAGAGAGAGTATTGCTGATTGATACTAGAGGCCATTTTGGCTTACCTCCCATATTTTTGGTGGAATGCTGCTTGCTTGTAAATGCTGTGGGTAGTACTCTGCATCTCAGCTTAGAGGAGGAAAAAAGTAGGAAGCAAATTCCTGGCATTTCTCCTTTCAGTTCACAGACAGTCCTTAGGCATCCAGTCTTTGATTTCAGAGCCATATATTTATTGCAGTTTCTTCACCTTTCTGTTTGGTCTCATACTTGCTTGCAAGCAACCAGTGCACAAGGAAATGCCTTGGCATGCACGAGTTAAGTTTTACTCAGCCAAGGACCACACCTTCTACTGTCTCCAGTTATTTTATTCCCTAAAAGAGATCCCTTGAATATTCCATTTATCTTGCAAGATGCCTAGAAAGCTCTCAAACTTTAACATGATTTATGATCTGTTCATCAACACTTGACAAAAGCAGTTAACACTTTCCATTATACCAGTATTTTTACTTTGCTACGGAGAGAAAACTTGTAGAACAGACAGTATAAATTGTTTAGTTGAATGTCACTTTGGACAGTCATATTGTTCAGATTAACACCTAGGCCATTTGCAGTCCATTTATGTATTATATCCTTTGCATCATGCTGCTTCTCAGGCTCCTGTAGTTACCACCACTTGTTGAGGGTAGCGGTGTGTCTTTGGTAGATTCATCCTCAGTGACACCTGCAGGGATATTTCCAGCTAGTCTCCTTCAATCTTTTCTGTTAAGTGCCAAAAATCTCTCTATGAATTAAAAAAATCTATATCTATTTTCCTAAATATGACTTTGCTGTAGCACCTCTCACTTTAACATTAATCAAAACATTAACACTTGCTAATTGATAAAACTTCACTGTAGCCTGGAGCTCCCAAATGCTTTCAGTCAGGAAGGACTGGCAAAACAGGCTACCCTCAGTTACGTGTCTTTTCCCGCACTTTGAAACAAAACAAAACAAAAATGTTTACATAACAAGTTACAAGGGGAAGAAATGGTAGCATCAGCTTCAGGGAGAAGTGGAGCACTGTTAACTTTCAGCTCTCTGTCAGCTGTGTTGTCTATGGATATGGATGAGACCAGAGTGTGTTGCTTTGCAGCCTGCAGTCATGTTGCTTAATGGGACCATAATGGAGCACGTCTTTCTTCACAGTTAAACAGGTAACAAAACTATTAAAACATGCAGCTGTAGTTTACATGGAATGTTGCATTAGAAATTGGAAAAGTAGACTTTGTATTTTTGTTGTTCTTTTTTCCTGTTGTAAGTAATAGCAATGGCATATCTTGTAAATCATTTTGATATTGCTTAGGGTAACGGTGTATAAATATGAGTTTACCTCTTGCCCAGATAACTTGAGATATGCAGACAAATCTGGCAGACAGAATCTGAGCTGCTGACTTGATATGATATAAAACTTGATCCTGGGAAATGCCTTGGGGGCAGGAATCAGGAAGTTAGTGCTACTATTTTTAAGCATTGGGGGGAGCCAAAAGTGTTGGGCAATAACGCACTGTGAAGATATAAAATACAAATATTTAATTTTTCTCTTCTTTTTTCCCTTTTTTTTTTTGTCTGCAGTGAAGAGATTTAAATCTTTGTCTTTCACTGTAAGGTTTATTTTATATCTCTTTTTATCAGACATTGAACAAAACACAGCCCTTTTCTCCCTGATTTACCTTGTCCTGCCTCATCCAAAATGATGTGCAGATGTGAACATCACTGTCCATTTTTGTAACTAGTGAATTGAGCACCCATTTATTTGACATCCCTGTGTCTTTTTTTGCTACAGAATCAGTACAGGGTGGGGCAGATAGTTGGGGTGCTGTTGGCTTCAATGATGCAGAAGCTGCCCAGCTAGAAATCAGAGGTCAGACAGTTACTTTGTACTGACTACCAAATTGTTCTCAACGGGTGTTACTGTGTGTGGCTGCTACCAGTACAGTTTCTAAACTGATGAAACTGTTTCAGATATCTAATGCGTATAGTTGTCTCTTGACTCCAGTCTTCCTATGTGTATGGAAATATTTCTTGTGTTTATTTAAGAGTCAGACACCTATGCTTTTACAATAGTACAGCTGTGTTTAGGATCTGTAACTTGAAGAACAAGAGCACAATGTGTAGCTTTGCAGTCAGAGGTTATGTTCCTTAGTGGGACCCCAAACTCTGGGAGGATCCATTAGCTGCCAAATTCCTGCTTGCAGTCTGCCACTGCAAATGTCAAGCTTATCCCACATAGTACTATCTCAAGCACTGATGATGAAACTGAAGAAGGTTTGCAAACTTCTGTGGCTTGTTTCCAGTCCATCACATATTGCTTACAAAATTTTGACAGATTGACATACTTTATTGTCTGCATATGATACTTATGTAGCTTCTCTTCACAACAGAGATCATGCTGCTGTTGACTCCTCCAAAATGGAGTGGGACTGTCTTTGCATTCTTAGGACTGACTTTAGATTTGCTCAGTTTACCAAACACCACAGCATTCCTGAAACATTAACCCAAGAGCTAATGTACTTGGGCTACCAGTAGCATTTCCCTTTCTTTATTTGCTCTCAGAGTATCCCTCCGTGAGCTCTACCATCTCATCTCAGCAGCAGTTGCACTACTGACTTACGTTCTCATGTACTGCTGAGATTAAACTCAGAGAGGGAAGTAGACCTCTAGATGGACAGGAAGTCCAAAGTACATTCAGAGGCAAACTGTCATCACTTAGCTAACATACTTCAATATGAACTGCTTTTAAAAAATGAGTACCTCCTTCCTCTGTTCTCATTTCTCCTTTTCTCCTTTTGGATGAAAGATGGCACAGAGGGATTCGTTCTTCTCCAGATAACCTGTCATTCTCACATTGATCTGTCAACTGGAACAGGTTCGGCTTTGTATTTCCCAGCTCTGTTCTGTGCCTTCACATACATGCCTAGTCAAATTGGGAGCTTCTACTGGTAGTAGTAATGGCTAAAACTGGGGTGTAGCTGTAGTTTTGGTGTCCTCTGAACAGAGCACACCTTGCTGAGAAGGAAGTTAGATGACCTGGTGGAAAAAATATGTGTTGTATCTATACTGAGTCTTGAAGGGCGGATATGAAGTTGCTTTTTGATAGTTTATGAATCATGCATGTGTGCTGAGTTGCTAAGATGTTTGCTTTATGAGTGTATTTGTTTAATAGAAATATTTTTTATTTTGTTTCAAAATGTTTTCTCCACCACTTACCTGAGATGTGAGCACAACTTGGCTTACATGATGCGTAGTTATACACTAATAATCTTATGTCATGTATATACTGTGAACTCTTTGAACAGGCATCGTATCTTTCCTAAATCTTGTAAAATCTTATAGATTTCCTCAAGTTATATTAGTCTTAATGTACCACCTTCTGGCCAGCTAATGGAAGCACATGAACTGAGCTGAAAGAAATTCATGTGTTTTCTAGATCTGTGTTCCTCAGAAGGATTTAAATGTTCAACCCTCCCTTTCTGTAAAAATTTTTGGGGCCACTCCCTGCCATTGTTTCACATGTAGAAGAACTCTACTTCCTGTCTATAAGGTAACCTTCTTTACTTTAAAAGCCAACAAACAAAGAAAAAAAACACAAAGAAAGCTTCTTTCAAGTGGCAAATAAAGTTTAGTTCTCTTTTAAAATACTTTATTTCTGCTATCTAGTTTGAGATAACCATGCCATTTTATATAAAAATTTCAGATGTTTTGGAGAGCACCTCTTTAAATGCAGTTGTTTGTGTAATTTTCCTTAAGGAGACAAAGAACAAGGGAAAATAAGGAAAAATGCTTGGGGAAGTTGGATGTTGGCTTGAAATAAACTCAGTTCATGCATCAAGGCAGAAAAACAGCATATACTATTTCTTTTATTTCTTGAAAGTGTTAGACCCTTCCACCACCTCTGTCTTCCACCTTCAGGCTTTTCTTCTAATGAATCCAGAAAGTTTAAGGTAATAACATTAGTAAATAATTTTGTTGTTAATGTAAATGCTTACAGTTAGTATTTTTAGCTACTTTTTATTCTACTATAGAAAGAAATTGAACTGATACCTTGTTCAAGGAAATACCAATGTATCTTTAAGGTCAAAGTTTGTATGTAAACTGCTGCCTTGGACTTCTGGAGGGCAGACTTTGACCCGTTCAGGACACTTGTTGCAAGGATCCCTTGGGACTCGCTCCTGTGGGATAAAAAGGTCCAGGAAGCCTGGATGCTCCTCAAGATGGAAATCTTCAAGGCACAGGAGCAGGCTGTCCCTGCGTCCCGTAGGTCGAGCTGGAGGGGAAGACCAGTGTGGATGAACTGGGAACTTTTGTTGAGACTCTGGGAGAAAAAGAGAGTCTATGTCCTCTGGAAGATGGGACAGGCTACTTGGGGAGACTACAGAGAACTTGCCAAGATTTGCAGGCAGAAAGTTAGAAATGCAAAAGCCCAGCTCAAACTTAGACTGGCTACTGCAGTAAAGGAGAACAGAAAATCCTTTTACAAATATATTAACAGCAAGAGAAGAACTAAGGAGAATTTCTCTCCTTTACTTGATGCGGCAGGGAATGTAACCACGGAGGATAAGGAAAAGGCTGAGGTTCTCAATGCCTTCTTCACATCTGTCTTTAATAGACAGAGCAGTTATCCTCAGGGTACTTTTTGCCCTGACCTGGAAGTCTGGGACGGAGTGCATAATGCACCCCCTGTGATCCAAGCAGAGACAGTCAGAGACCTGCT
>VXAB01006665.1:310554-341907 GCA_013399175.1 Odontophorus gujanensis | reverse complement strand
GACATTGAGGCCCTGGAGCGTGTTCAGAGAAGGGCAACAAAACTGGTGAGGGGTCTGGAGCACAAGTCTTATGAGGAGGCTTATGGGATTGTTTAGTCTGGAGAAGAGGAGGCTCAGAGGAGACCTGATTGCACTCTACCACGTCCTGAAGGGGGGTTGTGGTGAGGAGGGGGTCAGCCTCTTCTCCCAGATGACTAATGACAGGACGAGAGGGAATGGCCACAAGTTGCGCCAGGGAAGATTTAGATTAGATTTGAGGAAAAACTTTTTCTCTGAAAGAGTGGTCAGGCACTGGAATGACCTGCCTAGGGAGGCGGTTGAGGCACCATCCCTAGCGCTGTTCAAGAAGCGTTTAGATGAGGAGCTAAGGGATTTGATTTAGTAGTTTAGTGGGGAGGGATGGTGATAGGAGGAGGGTTGGACTAGATGATCTTGTAGGTCCTTTCCAACCTAATGCATCTATGAATCTATGTAAGTGTTTCAGTTTCTCAGAATCCTTTGTGTGAACCCCAGTTTGAGAAACTAACCCCAAACTTTAAAAATGTCATAGTATGATTTCTACCTGATAGGAAGTTCTATCACTTTCCTCAAAACACTGACTAACTCTTCTGTGACTTGCAGATTATCTTAAGGGAGTTCACATGGCATGTGCAAGACAACCAAGGGATCAGGCTTAGCCAACGTGGGTTCATGAAAGGCAGGTCCTCCTTGACCTGCCTGATTTCCTGTGATTGAGTCACTTGCCTGGTGGACGAGTGAAAGGCTGCTGACATAATCTTCCTAGACTTCAGCAAAGCCTTTGACATTGATCCTATGAACTATGTCTAATTTGGAATTTGCTGTTGAAGTGATAAATGTATTAATTGGAGCCTCCACCTGTTTTGCTTGCTGTGGCCCCAGGCACACAGGCACTTTTATTTCAAAATGATATGGCCTATCTTTGCTACAATGTTTAGGCGATTTCCAGATAGACTGTGATTTCATTCTTCACTGTAAATCTTTCTAAAAGTGTTTTCAGACAAAAACCTGTACAGTATATTTGGAAAACGCATTTTCTAATTATAGATACATCTACTGTAGATATCTAATATACTGGTTTCGTGCACTAGGTGTAGTACAGATTTGATTTTGATTTGAGTCTAAAGAGGCCCATTTTGATTACCTACAGGCTGCAGGATGTGTGTGAAACTTGTACAAAGCTACTGGGATAGCTGAGAGCAGGCAGCACAGCTGAGACATCAGTACAAGGAAAGGGGAGCTACCTGTATCTAGGTTTTGAGTTGCTGAAATACTGTTTCAGTTGTTTCATATCACATCTAAAATGTTTGGATTTTGTTTGATGAGCCAGAGTTTAACTACTCTGTAAATATAACACAAATTAAATATTGAATATCGTTAAATTAAATCGTGCAGGAATGTTCTAAGTTCTAAATTCATTTTGTTACCTTGAACATTTTCTTTACTCAAGTTATAATAACATGACTCTGATTTAATTCCAGGCTCAATGAATTTCTTCGATTAAGTAAAGACAAACAGGGAAGGAAAATATGTACAATAAAAAATGCCCTTGAGTAGTAACATACATGACTGGTTGCAGTGAAACTTCCAGCTACAACTACCACTGTTCCACTGGGCATTAATCAGATACCTATACACCTCATAATTAGGTCAGACTTGGTTGCTGGGAAGATGTTCCCTCTCGAGTAGCAAGAGTCAGTGTGAGAGAGACACAGGGCAAATGATTAAAAGGAAGGAAGCACAGTAGGCACCAGGGCCTGAAATATGGTAGTTTTACCTCCCACAAAGTTTCTGTAGGTATAGAATAATAATCAAATGTCAAAACATCAGCAAAGTTTGCAAAAACTGTAGTCCTAGAGGACTAGAATCCTTTAGGATGGTGTATAAAAGACAGTTCTCTTCAACAACTTCCTTGCAGTATTAGGTCTGCTGCAATCTAGCTATGAGAGGCTGAGACAGAATTTGCTTGTATTTCTTCTTCAGCATAGTGTCTTCATGATGGCTTACATTTAAAATGAAAAATAGCAATTCTCATAAAGATTAGAGATTTGTAGAGCTAAATTAATTAAGCACAGATGAAATGTGTTTTAAATAGAACAGGAATCTTTGTGGCATAACGTCTTTGTAACTTCAGACGATTAAACTTTTTGGGGGGCTCGTGATGAATTTGCAGTAGTTATCCAAGCAACAGGAATCAAATTTAAGTAGTCATTAACCCACTGCTGGGAACAAGCCCTTCAGTGTTTCGTATTCGAACTACTGCAGATTTGGGACAGAACTAGGTTTAATCACCTATTTACATAGCCTGCATTTAGATACCCAAGTTCAAACAGATGTCTTGATAGAATGTGACAAAATATAGTGAAAATACAGTGATGAATCCATTTAACATAATCTGAGAAGCCTTTCAAGTGGAAGGAGGAGGAATAAGAAAGGGAACCACAGCAAACAGGACAGTAACTTTACCTTGTGCCTGCAAGTTACTTAGCTGGTGATGATTGTTTTTAAATACCTCTAAGCTGTGCTGTAAATCATAAACTTAAAAACAGAACTTCTTTAATTGACAGTTCAGTAAGCTGGAGATACAAATTGTGGGCCAGCACAACAAAATAGGAGTCATCACTTTCAGAGCCGTCATACCTTCCAGCCCACTGAGTGTTGGTGCTCAAAGGGTTCAGGCTTTCTGCCCCTCGTGTCCTAACTGGAGAAGAGGCAAATGTCTCTTTTTTGTCTCCAAAATTTGTTCTGAATCTCATGGAAGCAAAACGTCCTGCAGGTTGGGAGAGAGCATTTCCGAGTACTCCCTAAACGCTACCAACACTGATTGATGGCAGAGGTACACAGGAAGCATATGGAGGTAATAACTGTTATCCTCTCAGGGACATCATCTGTGCAAATAAACATTAACTTCCCATTCCCAGGACAGCTGTGGTACTTTGAGTTACAGATTTGTATAGATAAATTCCGTGGTACTTTTCTACTGTATCCTTGTTCAGCAGAATTTTTAGAGAAATTTAGGCTGATGTCTGCAGCAGTAACATGTGACTCTACCATTAACAGAATTGTGATAAACAGGAAAGTTTGCAGAAGCAGGTTTTCCATAGCATGTACCAAACTTGAGGACCAAAGCCTTCTTTCCTTTCAGCTGGCTACATAGTGAAATGTTCTGTGTCCATTATATCATAATACAGTTTTCCAGTTTATCATATAGAAATGATTGAACATTTTGCTACTGAGCACTTGTAAAGCCAAGAAAACTTTAGGAGGACTTTGGATGGTAAAAAAAATGGTGCAATTCTACATTGCATTTTATTGTTCATCAGGAATTGCAAGTTTCCAGATTATTTAATGGCTTGTTAATGACGTTCACGCATGTACGTAGTAAGGTACAGCCAGTGCAGGAACTACTTAGGTGAGAGAATGAGAGCAGAGATGTATAGAAGATACATATAGGGAAAGGACGTAGAGCTACTGTCCTCTTCTCCTTCCTGGTAAACATTCTGCTGTGTTGTGTATCTGGGCTGGAGCAACCTTTCAGATTAGAATTTGACAAGGTCTGGAAAATAAAGGATGTTGTAATGATTCTAAATAAAGACTTAACAAAGTCATTTGTTCAGGAAAAAAAAGATGGTCATTCAAGAAGGGAAAAACACATTCTCCATGTTGCTCACTTCTTCCTTCTTTTTTTTTTTTTTAAATTCAGATTGAATCATCCTTAGTCAGGAGCCACTTTCTGGGTGCAAGACTGTTCATCAAGTCATCTAGATTTTATTTTCTAGAAAGGAATTTTTAAAGCACTTATGGAGGCAAAGTAGTAAACCAGTGAGCATAGCTATATCATCTAAGGAATTGTTTTCTTAAGTGACCTCTCCCAGAACTATTAAGGTGCTTCTGGGTTGAAGGACACTTGCATTTTAAACATTATCTTCTATGTTGAGGAGCTCACCAGAAGTCAAGGTGAGAAAAACTTCATATTATTGGCTAAGCTATCCCCTAGCATTGTCAGTATTTTTCACCATGAGGTATTTCTCTTTCAGCAGAAGTTACAGTACTTCTCTTGAGATATACGCATTATTTCATCTAGTTCTCAGAAACTTTCTTTGAATGCTTAGCTGCATTATCATACTGTTATTTGTATCCTCCCTGCTATTAGTCATACTCTCACAGACAAAGCTGAAAAACTGCCTTTCTAGAACTACCTCTGTAATCTTCAAATATTTGTAAACTCTCCATATGGTTCTTTGTCAAGAGAAGAATGTACTTTTGAATTTACTTTGAGAAAGAAAGCTTATTTCTCTTTGTATCAATTCAAATAACACTTTATTGATTTTTCTATAAAATAAAGTTACACGAATGCTTACATTTACAAAACCATCTTTATTTAATGCTTCAGTGGTATTTGTAAGTATCTCAGTCAAAACAAACAAACATACACAAAAAAGAAAACAGTTTATTTTATAACATGCCTTGAGTTTAGAAAGAAATTTTGTAGGCTGACTTCTGTCTGGTTTTTATACAAACTCTAAAGGAGTTTGGCTCCTCTGCATCTCAAAAATTTGCCATAGGTGTTAATACTTCATTTTTGGAGGTATGCTTGGTTTCTACAATTCAAAATCTAAAATACAGGAAAAGAAAAAATTATAACTGCAAGCAGAGAAGAGGCATGAGAGAAGGAATAGTCCTTATCACAGGGCTATTAGAAGTTCTAGAAGGAATGAAGAATGATTTCCCAGAAATACAATAAAAGCGGGGTTTCTTGTTACATTTTTCCATTGCTTTTGCCTTGCTTCTAGGAATTACATGCTTACTGACTAAAATACTGGGAAAACATGAGCCAGCATAGAAGGTGTTAGTATGGACTTGAGGATCAGATTTGTCTTGGTGTTTTGTCCTTTTTTTTAATGTTCTCTGAAACTCACATAAGGATGTGGTTGTGGATAATAATGGTTTTTTTATTCCACGAATCTATCTGTAGTGTTGTGGAAAAACTAATGTATAAAGGACCCTCTGCTATACCCAGTGGTGCAACAAGTAGCAGGAACTGCAGGTAGACATTGTGCAAAGGTAGAAGTGAAAGGACAGGATAGTGGTGAAAATCTGAGAAACTGAGGTAGTGCCACTTCTTTTCCAAGGGGTAGAACACTTTCTAATGAATGAGTAGTCCGTAAAAGCTATCTTCTTGTTTTTACTTTGTTATTGCAGTGACTTGAAAAATAAACTGGTTTCATTCCACTTTATCTAAAGTTCTCAATTACAATAACCTGTAGAACTTACATAATTTGTTTTATCACTAGATCAAAGAGTTGGGTGAACTTCCAAACAGCTGGGATGAGAGGCACAGAAAATCAAGTAATACAAAGAACTATAATGAACTAATGTCAGGACTTCAGCTAGCATGAGTATTTGTTATTTCATGTTCTGAATTGAGCTGGAATCAAAATTCAAATTGTCTGTTTTAGTTGAGGCAGATCAAGTTCATCTGCCTTGGTAACTGGTGGCACTTTGACTGTGGACTTAAATATTTTGTTTTTGCATTACTGTAAAATAAGTTCACATCAGAGATGTACAGCCATACTGAAGTGCTACATTTTACAGTCACTTCTCTGCTTTTGCTGAAGTTGTGTAAAACATGATCTGTACATTTATCAGAAGCAAAAGTCACAGTTGGTAGCCTTTCTATATGATGTACAGGGCAAACCTGTGGTGCAACCACAGATTTTAATTTAATACTTTCATTCCTCAGCACAGTGGGAAGAAAATGGGAAGAAAACCTAGTAATCTCCGCATGCTGAAAAAATGATGCTCATTTTGGAAAACACCTTATTACTGCTGCAGCCATCTCCTCCAGAAAGAGCTGGGATTGAAATAGCACTGTACAGTGCTGGCTTCTGGGGAAGTATCTTGGCAAAGTCAGAGACAAGGAGAATGCTCAGGGGAGCCTTGTCCTGGCAGAGGTTTGAGGACAGCTCCCATAACACGAGCCAAAAATGTATTTTTCCTTATCCAAGTGTACATTCTAAGGCCAGAGATTTTCCAAGAGATTTTTCAGAGACATCCATGGACTGGCAGACAGTTTCCCACTGTGTAAGCTACAAAGCACCTCTGCTGAACACATCTAGGGTAAAAATGCCAACTAGGCACCTTTTATGGTACCTTTTTTCCCTAGATCATTATGTCGGAATAAGGGCTAAGAGATACAGCCCTCGCTATCATTCCTTCTGTACTTCTTCCTGCATTTCTTTTCTGTGTTCAACTGCCCATTTAAAAGTGTCTGAATCAATATCTTTATTAATTCTTGCCATATTCTTCAGAATGTTATCCAGGTTTCTTCTATCCAGTGAATAGGCCTTTCCTGAGGATGCTATTGTGCAGACTGTACTTTTCTTTTAGTGCAGAGAACTAGATAACTTTAGAATAATTAGCTGAAATTTCCTCCCCTCCCCTCTTCTTTTTTTTAAAGACAGTTCCTCATCTTTCCAAGAAGATGAAGAGGTAGATATGGAGGCTGTCAACTGGCAGCTGAACAGCACCTCCATGAATGGGCATTCTGCTGCCCCAACCACAGTCCGCTTTCCCAGCTGGGTGACTTTTGATGACAATGAAATCAGTTGTTCACCACAGAATCTTTCTCCTTTGAAAGCAGACATCTCACCTCCAGAAACACAGGCTCCAGATGTTAACTTTAACCTCACTGCATCATTTAAGAAAAGAGAACGTCCCAAAAGCACACTGGGAGACCTCTCCAAAATTCAAAAACTGGATCTCTCCTCTTTATCCAAGTTGCCTTCTCTTGAAACACCACCATGGAGTGCTACTAATCCCTTCTTGGATGAGTCTCTTCGAGATGTCCAACCCTCACCCATCAATCCATTCAGTTCGTTCTTTGAGGAGCGAGACAGGCGTTCCAAAAGCTCTTCTGTCTCCAGCGTTCCAGGCAAAAGCCAAAGAGACTCCCTTATTATTCTCCACCATGAACCTGATACCATCAGTTTCCAAGAGGCACACAAAAGTGTAACCCACGCAGATGCAGTAGAGCAGCTGAAACAACTCCAGATTGGAGACCCAGATTATGTGAGCAGCCCTACTTTGCCTGATGATGACCCCACAATGCCATATGATCCAGATGCCACTTTATTTAACCTGGCACCATCTCAGCCAAAGGATGGATGGCCAATGATGCTCAGAATCCCAGAGAAGAAGAATATTATGTCATCCAGGCACTGGGGACCAATATACGTGAAACTGACCGATAGTGGATATATACAGCTTTTCTATGAGAAAGGACTGGAGAAACCCTTCCGTGAATTCAAACTTGAAATCAATCATGAGATTTCGGAGCGCAAACTTCAAAACTATGATGAGAATGGAAGGATACACAGTGTGAGGTTGGATCGCACAACCTACAAGGAGAAAAAGAAGTATCAGCCAAAACCAGCCATTGCTCATACAGCAGAGAGAGAGCAAATCATCAAGCTTGGGACTACAGATTATCAGGACTTCCTAAGCTTCATCAGTGCTGTGCAAGACACACTGATGAACTTGCCAGCCTCATCAACAGATCTGAGCACAGTGGGACTAAACTATCAAGAAGAAGAAATCACCATTGATGTCAGGGATGAGTTTCATGGCATCTTGGCCAAAGGAGACAGTGTGATTCTCCAGCACAGTGTGCTGACCCATATATATGTTCTCAGCTTCCTTTCAGGCCTGGCAGAATGCAGACTGGGCCTTAACGATATCCTCATCAAAGGGAATGAAATAGTTGCACGGCAAGACATTATGCCCACTACTACCACGAAGTGGATTAAATTATACAGCTGTCGGTTCCATTCATGTGTGGATGAGGACATGTTTAATAACTCTCGTATCATCCTGTTCAACCCCTTGGATGCTTGCCGATTTGAACTGATGCGATTCAGAACTGTTTTTGCTGAGAAAACTTTGCCTTTCACACTGAGGACAGCAGCCAGCATCAATGGTGCTGAGGTGGAGGTGCAGAGCTGGCTGGTGATGTCCACTGCGTTCTCTTCTAATCGTGACCCTTTAACTCAGGTCCCATGTGAAAATGTTATGATCCGCTACCCAGTGCCAAATGAGTGGGTGAAGAACTTCCGCCGGGAAAGTGTCCTGGGGGAGAAATCTTTGAAAGCCAAGGTGAACAAGGGGGCTACTTTTGGATCAGCCAGTCTGTCTGGTTCTGAGCCAGTCATGAGAGTTACTTTGGGAACTGCCAAATATGAGCATGCCTTTAATTCCATTGTGTGGAGAATAAACCGACTGCCTGACAAAAACTCAGGTGAGTTGTGCATACCATCTCCTTTAAGTTTACAGGAGTAAACTTAAATGAAGTTATGTATTTTGGAAGACAGGGAATATCACGTTTACGTGGTGAGAGAAAATTATCTTTTGCAATGTACCGAAGGACATCAGATATTTACATGCTGCCTTTATCTGACCCTTCATCGCAGTAGTTTTAATTATCGTGCCAACACTGGTTGGTAAAAACAGGTTGGGGTAAGAACTGGTAAAAACAGGCTGGGGTTTTCTAGATAAAAGTATGCCTTCTTTCTCAGCTTTTACAAGTACACTATGGAATTTCTGCATCAAACATCTCTGTATGTTTAGCATTGTTATTGGAAGCAAGGCTGTCTCAAGTGGCTTCCAAAGGCAAGATACTGTGCTACATGACCAAATTGCAAGTCATGTTCTAGCACATGTGATTTGTATTTTGTTCATTTCCATTCATTTCCATTGCCATGCAAACATACTGGCCAGTGATATGTACTAATTTTGATACATACACTGCATCTAATCCTTAGTGTTCGGAATGGGAAGTTGTAAGAGGACAGAAGGTATTGTGTAACTATTACAAAAACGTTTTGCAATTACTAGTTGTGGCTATGCTTCTGGTATCAGTGCAGACAAGGACATGCAGCTTAATCTCAAAGAGAAAATACCAATATAAAATCCACAAGTCTTTGCATTTCTCCTGAATTGTTAATTATTGAATATTCAAATAATATTTGCCAGCTACTGTTCACTTTGACCATCACTGCTATTTGTTCCACTTCCAACCCTTCATCCTGGGCAATAAAACTAAGATAAATCAGGTTTGTTTTTTATGTACAGTGAACTCTACTTCTTGACTTTTCTCATCTAGACTTACTACAAAGTAGGCATATTTTTTAGTACTGATGCTGTAGTAGTGCAGCTGGGTGACTGAGTGGGTTTATGTGTTATGGTGTTTCCTGAAAAAAAATTTAGCAATGGACCAGATCTGGTACTTTCTAAGTACAATTGTTTATCCCTCTTTTAAGCTGCAGTGTTAGTAAAACATTGATCCAGGTCTTCTAAGCTTTTGGATCACATTTCAGTCCAGAGACACCAGGTTACATCATAGGCTACAAATTCGGAGGGATATCACTGACAAAAGTGAGGACTCTATGTTTTCTGTAGTGAGAACATAAGAAGAGTGAGAGCTTGGGAAGTTATGAAATATTGCAATGAAAAATTAACCTCGGGCTGTATGTGAGCAACAACTTGCTTGTGAGGAAGATCTCACTATGCCATCTGTGTAAGCTCTGGGAATGAGGTGCTGTGAAACTGGGACTTCTGTGGCATCTCCTCTCCAAAGATCTCACTACACCATGTAGATGTTACAGCTGGGAAAATGTAAGCCCTCAGACTTCAACACAACCACAGAAGATACCTGTAGCAAGCCAGGAGAAGAGGCAGAACTCCTGGTAGTGTTGCCTGCTGCAAAACGATGCTCTCTCACTACAGCTGCGAAGGAGATGTTTATCTGTGGCTCTTGTTTCCTTTATCTTGTCCCTCCCAGTGTGAGGCTTCATTACATATGCCCTTTGTCAGGGGGAAATGAATCACACTGAGCACTGCTGCTGGAGCCCTGCCACGGAGCACCTATCCATCAGCGTCACAGTGCGGAACGAAGGGCCGTAGTATTTGTTTACATCCTGAAAGGAAGAGAGTGTCCTCACCTCTCCGGTCAGGCCAGATGTAATTTCAGGGAAAGGAAGGGCCTTGCAAGCACTGCCTTGGCAAGGACACAAAGGGTATAAGAGAGGGAGGGAATCCCAAAGTGATGACAGGATAAACTAAGTGTAGCTTAATTCTAACCTTGCCTCTCAAGGGCTATTTACATTTCTTGACAGTACTCATTCCATGGCTTTCCATACTCAAAAGTCTGTGTCAAACAAAGAAGGGTGTACATGGAACCACTCAAGAACATCAATTTATAAGGGAGAACTAGGGGAGATTATTCCTTTTCCTTCTTAGATTTACCTGATGGACCACATATGCTTCTGATCACATAATAATAATGCATAGTCTGCCCCCAACCTTGTGCGTGCTTGGTAGTATCCAGCCCTACCCGCACCTTTATGCAGTAACTCAACTCCTCTCAGTTACAGCAGTCTATAAATGACATTGTTCTCATGCTCTAAGTATCAGAACATGCCTTGAACTCACATGCAGTGCTCCCTTACCACAGCACCTGCAGCTCAGCCCTGGCAGCACTCTGTGTCTCTAGGTGTCTGGTCCACTGACGAACTGCCCTGGTGCCTGGGACTCCAGAGATTAAGAGAGGCAGGGGGGGTCAATGGGGGGCAGCCACAGTGCCCATTTCCAGCCTGTGTTAGGTGTGAAGCTTGTGGGACCCCCAGTGCCCTGCCCTGAGTGCCTGCTCCGAGAGCTGTGGGTGCAGAGTGGGGTCTGTCCTGTGCTCACTGCACACACTAACTGCAGCACAGCTTGGTAAGGGCTATCTCAGTGGTTTCACCATCTTACTTGAATGTTTTCTCTTAGTGCTTCCTCGTGGGATGGGGCCCTTTTCACTTTCTCTGTAAGAACTTGTTATCAGCACTGTCTGTATTATTCTGTAGCCAAAGGGTCTGCTTCTGACTGGAAGTCAAAAAGCCTGTGACAAACGAAGGACTGTATGTACTCTGGCTATCATTTGGCCTAGAAGACAAATGTGGACTGCCTTTTACTGAGCAGATTGCTGAAATCATTTACAAAGTAACTTGGTAAATGTTACTGCCTTTCTCTTACTCACAACTAACACAATCACAGCATTTGACAAAGAAACACCTGCAGTTTCTGGGCTCCAAGAGTTTCAGGTTTTTTGTTAATCCACCAGCAGAGTGTTAGGAAAACACCAGTCATGGGAAAACAGTCCTGGAACGGAGCAGGCCTGCAGCCTCTGTGCGGCACCTGGGTCTGGATGTTCAACTTGGGCCGGGTTTGGTTGAGGGTATGCTGCCTGCAGTAAATTAAATCCTGTAATGTAAACATGTTGGGACATCCAGGGGATTTAGAACAGATTCTGACCAATCTCAGTAACCCAAGTGTCTCTGTGAATTACACTAGGAGGTCCATGATTGTCAGAATGGAATGCTATAGTAGCTCAAGGAAGCAGGAGGCTCAGAAGAAAATCAGTCTGGTGATTTCCTCCTGATTTTATTAGAAAAGTGCATCTGTCTGTTACAGAGGGAGCTCTGAATGAGCCTGCTGGGCACACAGAAGGTGCACCAAAGTTGTCTATTGTGTGCCTCAGGTTACTAATGAATACTGATGTACTAAGTACTTTTTCTGTAACTTTGGTGGAGGAGTTGCTCTCATAATCTGCCCACTTGGTTGTCTATCGTGCTGATCTGGTTTACATTAATGACTTCTATATTTGTTTGAGCATTGTATGTGGTCTTTTCTGTTAGTTGGTATTCCTACTGAAAGAAATTAGATTATTAAAAAATTCCATTATTAAGTGAATTTAAATTCAGATATTTCTTGCTATTTGAATTAATTCATCAAAGGTAATTATGTCATGGGATCAGGTTGTTTCTAACTCTAAACTACAGCTGTAGGCTTTTCGGACAGCTCTCTGCCTTGATGAGCTTTCCTGTGATGTAAGTAGGATAGATAGAGAGGTTTCTTATTTTTATTTTTTTTGTATTATTTTATTATCTTTTTATTATCAAGGTGCCTGAACATTTTGCGCTTCAGAGCCTTGTGTCCAGTTCCTGTACAGTTTAGTAATGTGGGCTGAAGTATTATATGCTCAGTTTGGGGAAATTTGTAAGTTGAATTTCAACCCAAATTGTTCAGTCACTCTAGAAATGAAGTTAGGATAAAATGCACTCTAGGCCATATCCAGCAGTTACCAGAAGTAGGGCTGCCATGCTTTGTGTGGAGGGGAATATTATTTGTCTTTTTTATTGAGGTTGGCCTTTTTTTTCCTTATTTGTTTTGTTTTGTTTTTACAAAACAAATTTATAATGGGATCCCCTCAGTCAGAAATCCCAAAGTGGCTGTGAATCCTTACTCTGCAGATAGACAAAGTGAGGCATGGAACTTAAATGGCTTGCTCAAGAGCTTAGGGAGTTGACAGCAGTCAGAAATAAAACAGTCCTAACTCAACTAGCAGTTCCTACTTCATTCTCTTAAACGTCTCTGCTGTCCAGCAAAACAAAGGGAAGAATATGATAGCAAAAGTTATCAGTTACTGATGACAGACCTAAATATGATTGGTTTCTCATCTTTCCATCTTCAATAATCGGCCATCTCGTGGAGGGTTAGAATGAGGAATAAGTCGTTACTTCCAAGATGTGCGCAAACCCAGCCAAGTTATTTAATGTTATCCAGTATATTTACTTTCACAATAAATGGGAATAACAATTTCAAAAATAACAATGAAATATCTGCCAAATGTACCTTTACTTAATATCAGTGCATGATATTTTAGAAGGATCTGCTACAGGGTTCTTAGCACGTTATATAGAGTGAGGTAATAAGAAGTGGGAAAATATCTTTACCTATGGAGCTTGATTTACATCTTGAGTTTTCACCCGCTGAAAGCAGATTGGCTGATTGGCAGTCATTTTTTGGCAGTTCATGTAATTTATTTACTCTGAGTAAAGCAAAGCAAGACAACTTCCATGTCTGTTTGCTCTCTTGTTCCAGCTTCTGGCCATCCACACTGCTTCTTCTGTCACCTAGAGCTTGGCTCTGACCGGGAAGTGCCTTCCAGCTTTGTCCGACACGTCGATGTGGAATTTGACATGCCCACTACTTCTGCATCCAAAGCCACTGTTCGGTCCATCTCTGTTGAGGACAAGACTGATGTAAGAAAGTGGGTCAACTATTCAGCACACTACAGTTACAAGGTAAAAATGAGCATTTGTTAGTCACCATGGTGACTTTGCATACTTCATTGTCTTGAAAAGTCTAGGCAAACAAATGGGAATTTGATACATGTCAGGCTCTGTGCAGTAGCTCCCGATGTGCAGCGTGCAGATTCATGGCAGACAGGCAGTGGATTATCCTTCAGTGACAATGGACTGACATTGCTTACAGTGGCTTTGAGGAAGAGCATGCATACAACCAGTTTCTGGGGAGAAACTGATAAACTTGGACCGTGAACGGGGATTTTTTCTGCAGTGGGTGTTTTACAGTGGGAGTACTACAGCAGACAGAAGGATCACATTGCTTCTGCGCTTAAATATTGTTTTTTCCTGCCTACCCTAAGGAGATGAACAGATGGGAAAATACACAATGTGTATACCTGCCAAGAATCTCAGTATGCCAGACTTGCATGGTAGATGAGTGCTCAGCAGAGAAATAGGTATTCTACCTGCCTTCTTTTAGAACAATCATTAGAGATACTGAAAAGATTCTCGGGACAAATAATTCTAATGTGAAATGTTATTACATTTTTAGTAGTATCTGAAATTCCCCAGAGATTATATTTGATCTTCCTAACTATCTCTTCCCTTTCTCATTGTCAATGTTCTGTTTTTCATCTACCAGGTAGAAATAGAGCACAAAAAAAGCTTGAGTGAGGATCTGAAGGGAGAAGATACTGCAAATCTCAGTGAATGTGTCATACAGTGAATGAAGATCAGTGTTCAAGTCCCAAAAAGTGTGATCAAACTAACAGACTTAGAAGAAAGGACTTGCAGATTTTGGCATTTTTCTTTTAAAAGTATGGAGTATTACTTCTAAAATAATGCTTTGAAGAGTATTATTTTTTCCTGTGATTATCTGTACTTTGAGAAGAAGGTCACCAGTAAAATTTGTTTGGAGTGGACCCATGGACTTTTGCTGGAACAATTTAAGTATTTATCACCAATACATTTGGTGTATTGACAGAATGAGTCGCTTTACAGTCAAGCCTGCCTTTTTTGCTTCTTCACCATCTGGGTTCTGCACTGAACATGCCACCATCACAGCCAAATCTGAAAGCAGTCTTCATCTCACAGTCTTGCCCTCCTGCATTAGGCATTTTTCTTTGCTTGGTTTGGCCATCAGCAGATTCACTTCCTTCTGAACTGCCAAATAAAACCCAGAGAGCATCATGTGAAACAGTGATATAAAGTTTCATTTCTGAAGTGGTCAACTGAGCCCTGGAGAATGAACAAACTCTACATGTTAAATGTAGTAAACATCAAGCCAACAAGCTACTGGCAGTACAGCTGATCATGTACCCATTCTTCTGTTTATCCTTTCCAGCCTTGCTGTCTGAACTGTGCTGTTGTTGAACACATTTTCGTGGGACAAGCTGCAAGAAACCTTCTGCCATTTCTTAGAAATCTCGTGTTAGTCTGGGCCGTTCTGTTATTTTAACTGTATATGGCTACAGGTGGTAGCAACAGGGAATGTGTTATGGTAGAGATGATACCGAAGGGACTTTTCTAAAATTAGGTCATTCCTAAGTAGAAAGATACTTAAGGGAAATACTGTTTTTGTTTGTTTGTTTTATTTTGTTTTATGTTTTCTTGAAAGGATAAGGTGAATGGCTGTTGAAAATGTCAGAACACTATTACTTTAACAAGGTTGTTTGTCATCCCAAAACTCCTTGGAAGTCTAGCCTTGTTTGCCACACAAAATTGCTTTCATGTTCTATCTTTAACCTACAGTATAAGTAATTTTTTTGCAGCTGTCTTTATAAAATCCCAGCTAACTAAGACCCAAAATCTCTTTTCAGAAATTAAAAACAAGCTTCCATCATGGAGACTTCTAGATCTTCCATTGACTGAAATTAGAAGCAAGTTTTAAATCTTTTTTCTGAAAAAAAAAAATGCAGAAAGTAAAAATCACTCATTCATGGGTTTTTGGTTTTTTTTTTTCAGAATAAAAAATAAAAAGCAGTGTTCAGAACACTTACTTTTTCTATCTGTTTCCATGGCTTCCATAATATTATATCTCAAGGCAAATTTTAATGTAAAAAGAAAACAGGTAATTTATTAAGTCATTTACCTTGTGGAAGATTACTGCTGACTTTGAAATCACAGATTTGAAAAGCCTTGGAAGTATTTATTAAAATGAAAGCTTGTTTATAATTTTGTAGGCTTATTTTATTTTCCATTTCATTTAACAGAAAACTAATATTCATTCCTGGTTTACTGCTTTCACTGTGACTCTTACAAAAATCACTGCTGTGTTAAGGTCTCAAATAAAGCATGAGTTTAATTTTACTGAATCTATAACTGGCAGTGGTAAAATTTAAAATAAATTGTAGGGAATTTCTAAATGCCTTTTTATGCCTTTTTTTAATGCCTAGTTATAAATATTTACCCAGCCATGTTGCTACACAACCTCTGGCAAATGTGCACTGCCATAAATATATCAAGTCTCAGTCCTACTAGGACTTCTTAATAATAAGTGTGTAATCTTACTGAAGCCCAGAGAACTTCTCTGAGCACACCAGGTAATAGTAAGCTTTTGAATTATCTCTCTATAAAGGGAAGAATGACATTAACTTTTATGAAGCATTTTGAGATCTGTGGATGAAAATTACTGACAAAGTGTCAAGAATTATTTATTAAATAACAGTGTACATAGGTTGTGAAATATCTGACAGCATGGAGCTGAATTCATGGCTGATTTTCAGCTCTGTTACTGCTTTATGCTTCAAAGGCCTTCAAAGAACTTCTAGGTATTTTTTCTGTTGGTTTTTTTTTTTTTTACTGTAGCCCCCGGTGTACAGTTTCTGAAAATGGCAAGCAGGAAATCCAGCAAGTCGAAACTGAATGTGTTCTGAGATGTTGAGAAAGTGTGAGGTGTTTTGTGGAAGAACTGTTTATGAGATTTCTTCAGACTTAGTGCCTGAATTTCTGCAATTTTTATTTTGAAAATACAAATACATGATAGCAAATTAGAAAAAATGCATTGTACTTCTTAATGAAGGGGAAAAAAAATCAAAGGAATTTCATTTTCCATCTCTGTTGTATTCCAAACTGTTCCATCTTTATCATACTTCCATCATAGAATATTTTAGTTCCCGAAAATTGAAAGATTAACATACTGGAGTTTTCTGGGTTTACTTTATTTCTCTATTTCTTCATCACGAATTATTTATTTTTTTTTAATTAAAAGTTAATGAATGAAAACAAGAGTATGGGCCTGAAACTAATCTCTCATATATAGTTAGTTGAATGAGAGAAGAATCTCTTCCAAGACTGCAGGAGTCATGCAGCCAAAACTTGTGGAGTGCTGAGGTTTATTAAAAAGCTATTTTAATCCATTTTGATCTCTGGGAGATATCTTTGTGATGTTCTTGCCACTGATTTTTCAAGAGTATGAGTTGTTGAGTTACGAATGCCTCACACAGTGTTTCAGAAGATCGCATTTCTCCTCATATTTCCCATTGAAATGCTACTGTAAGTAGTTTGATAATTCATAAAAGCACTAACAACCAAAATCTTCACGAAATCTAATGTTGGTGTCAACAAGTGGCTCTGCTCAAAGATTCTTCCAATCCGGGCATCTGAACACTGAGCTCCTAAGTGCCATTGCTGAGGCTGTCACCAGTTCTTGCTTATTTAAGCTGCACCAATTCGTCGACATATGAACTTCATGTATGTGAACCATAGGGGTACAGCAGTAGACAGACTGCTGTTGGAGGTGAGGGGAAAAGAACGGAGAGTTTTGTCAGTTCTACAGTAGCAGAAATGACTAAATATAAGGTAGGCCTGTAGAGCAATTCTGTTGTTTTAAAAACTTCGGGAAGAACCTCTTTAAATAGTTTCAGTGTAACGCTCCTTTTGATAAAGATACAATCACTGTCTTTGGTTTGTTTGAAAGCTTTGTCGTACTCAAACTTTCCATGCAGGAAATGTGTCTTCAAGGTAGGTGTACATATACTCCCTAAAGCTATTCCCACTTCGAACTTACTTTCTTTTTCTCATTATGACTTCACTCCGTTTTGTACTGTGGTAGTTGAGGTATTGCAGGGAATGTTGCCTAGAAAAATTAGCTGAAGCAGTCTTTGATCACAGAGGGTAAAGATGAACATCATCTCTGGGCAGCTGAGCTAATTTTAATGAAACCCTCTTACATTTATTAACTATATACATACTCTGCAAAGGAAAATGGGTGAATTCAGCTGAGAAACACTGTAATTAACTGATGTTATTTTCGTCCTTTAAACTCATTTTATTTAGACTCAAATTTAGTCATCCTGTGAAGGAGACAGATTGTAGTTTCGTCATTGTAGCAGTATCATAAGAAACATCACAGAATTAATTTACCTTTCCTTGTGGCTTTCTTGCTGACATATTTACTTGGCAGGACACCCAAGACCTATTGGTCTGCCTGTCCACATGATTCAGTAGCTTTTAAAACTCTCTTCTCTTGGTCATTCACCCTCCAGAACTGAGAGCAATTTCTTGCAAAAAGCAATGGGAAAAGGTGTACAAAGTTCAGCCTGGAGTTAATTATTCTGTCTGTTGCTTGCATGAAATTCTCAGTAATCTCCCTCTGCCCTTGAATAATCAAGGCCCTGGTAGGTCACCTTTGCTCAAGAGGTTGAAAAATTCCTTTCTGTAACTCTTGGCAAATTGTTTTTATAGCTGTACTCATGTCCAGAACTGGTCAGTGCAGAACACGTATCACTTATTATGAAGTACTTACCCTCTTCTGCCACTGAAATGATTTCTATATCATGAGTTGTCTGGGATAGGAAATTTTCTCTGATAACAGGCATCACTGTTTCTGCCCTTCTCATTTTGTTCAGCCCTTTTCCCATCCATCCAACCATCCGTCCTGCTCTCCCTCCCTCTTTCCCTCTATGTGCAGTCCATTCTTTGCACTATTGACATTGATTAGTTTGGTAATTATATTGTAACGTGTTCCCACCTTTTTGTTCTGTAAAATGGGAAAGTCGATACACTGGTTAACTTTATAGAAGTGGTCGTTTGGGTTTTTTTTTTCCTTTCTATTTTATGGGTTGAAATGGGATGTAATGTTTGGTTTAAACTATGGGAAAAATTAAATAAATGTTAAGATGAAACAGCGTATCCACATTCTCACTGTGAAATTGAAATTGTATGTAGTATGTGCTATGTGTCTTGCTAACTCAGTACCAATCTTAAATTTGGAGGAGGAAAATGAATTGTTTTAAATGGTGTAAGGAAACACAGATATTAGAAATGAGAGGATTCTATTCAGAAAAGGCACTATTGGATTTGATAACCTAGACTGAAAGATAGACTGCAAGCAAAATGAATCAGGTCTAAAGCATGAACCTTTCAACAGATCATAGAAGAGAATCCAACATTTTCCATTAAGCTGTCCTGAAACAAATTGAGAACTGAAACTTCTGCTTAGCAGATCTCTTAAACTTTTACACTTTAACAATAAAGCCATGAGTGGGACCTTGCTGCGATCAGAATATATTTGCAAAGCGAGAATAAGGAAGACGTCAAGATTATTTACAGAATCCTCTGATATGATTCTTTGTTTTCTTTCTAATTTAAATAAGCTGTATGTCATGCAATACATTTTTCCACTTCTCTCACCGACACTTTCTCAAGAGCACTCCCTGAGTCAGACTGAAGAGAATAGTAAGGGCTGCTTAGATTATTGCTGAGCCCACAGTATGTCTCAGTACAACTCACAGTTAGTACGTCAGTTGTTTTATACTATAAGAAAATGGTGGCACGCAGAGAACGATTCCACATGTTCATTATTCAGGAGTAGATTAGGTCAGCCATAAGAAAGAAGGAAAGTTAAATAGGAAAGTTCAGGGATTGCTAACAATAGCACTTTATTTACTGTTATTCAGATAACTCACTGACGCTTGGAAATGATAGTGTTACATTGGGAGTGGAGGATGAGATTAACCATCATAGCTTCACAATCTGCAGAACGGATTAGAAATAGGAGAGTTATATAAAAATCAGAAAGTTTGAAACCATGCAACTTAAAGTTCCTCAGCAATAATGCAGTCCTTCCAGACAAGCCAAAATATTGCCCTACAAGAATTGGAGATGTTAGAGTGCCAGCACAAAGTGTACCCAAACAAAAGACATCATTAGAGTGAGATAGCACAGTTTGGAGGGAAAAGACATCAGTTTTCTCCCAGTGCTCACGTTGCCATGGCTGCCTGTACCATCTAATTCAGATATGCTGACAACTTGTGAGTAGTCAAAAAACTGCTGAAGGTTAGCTGAGGTAAAGCAAAAGATAGAGAAGGAGCCCATTGTTTCTCATCAGAGGCCTGATGCAGCAGTTCTGTGCCACAGCAGATGCATCTGAAACACGAAGCACATGAGTCTCAGAAAAAAACTTCTGTCCTTTTGGGTCACAGGATTAGAAACCTGATAGCATCTGCCATTTAAAAGCAAACAAACAAACAAAAAAAGTTACTTGGAATTGTGTTTCAAACACCAGCTATGAAAGGTTTCTTTGTCAATCCTGACTGATGGGACAGCGCAGCCTGATGGAGAGGAGTGGCTGCAGCAGTTCCAGCAGCTGTACTGGAGAGCCACAATACCGCCCCAATGGTGGCTGCCGTGCAGGGTCAGGGCAGGCTGGTCCTTTCATGATGCAGGAGGATGCTGCTGCCTCAGGGACTATAGATAAACCTGAAGCAAGTAATGTGGCCTAAAGAGCTTCTGAAGGCATAGTGCATCACATAATACAGTGTGAATACAGCTGGAAGTAATTTCCTAAGGTGAGAGCCTCCTTTGTGACGGTTTTTCTTATGCAGAATAGAAAAACAGAAAGATCTACTTCTCTCTGTGGAGGCTGAGGAGCATGTTAGGGAGCAACGTTCAGAGTGCTTAGATTGAAAGGGAATAAATTGGGAAAACTCCAAATCAGCTCACAGATGCTAGCAGAACTGTAGGGGAGTTCAGTTTTCTGGAGAAGAGAAACAAAAGCAAAATTGCAGATAGTTTTCATCCGAGAGATGATTAGTGACAGTTTTTTTCCATCCCCACCTCTTGGTTGAATCAGAATCTTGTTTGAACTACATCAGTCAGCAGGACTGTTTTATTTTCTCCCCAAGCTGTTCTACCTATCCTTTGCACAGGAGGAGTGAATGTCCCTGGCATTCAGGAAGTGACAGCTGGTATGAGAGGAGCAACCAGGGGAGTGCGGGTGGCAAAACAGGATGTGCTGAAGTTACCATCTCATCAGAGAAAAATGTGTTAATATCTCATGAAGTCCTGGGACAAGCCTGCATCTACCCAAAAAATGTGACTTGAAGAATCCCTGTCTGCAAATGCTGACCCTAGGAACAAAGGAAAAAAAGAATAGGCCACAAAAATAGTAGTAAGAAGAAAAATAATAAGAGTAAGAATGTTATGAAATACTAGATGGCTTGTGGATAAATATAATTTGATTTGGAACTGAACCACAAAAAACATCTGTGGTCTATGACTGTTCTGCAAAGCATGGATAGTAAGACTCAGGCCTATCTAAAGACTGAGTTTAATTTTGTGCTCATAAGGCACTTTACTTATAATTTCCAATATCGCTTGGTCTGTTCAGTTCAGAGTGGAGCAGGTTGAGGGGAGACCTCATGGCAGCCTATAACAGCCCCTCACAGGAAGTGGAGGAGCAGTGCTGAGCTCTGCTCCCTGGTGACAGTGATAGGGCCCAAGGGAACAGCATGGAGCTGCCTCAGGGCATGGTCAGGCTGGGTGGTAGGGAAAAGTTCTTCACCAGAGGGTGGTGGGCGTGGAACAGGCTCCTCGGGGCAGTGGGCAAGGTCCCAGGCTGCCGAAGTTCAAGAAGCTTTTGAACAACACTCTCAGACGTAGGGTTTGAATTTGCAAGTCTCAATCTAACTTACATGGCTAAATAGCCAAATACAACCTGGGTTTTCAAGCCAAGCATTCTCCTGCATTCTCTCCCCTGAGGAGTGTCATCTACTGTTGTGTCCTTGCCCAGTGGTTAGGACACTGTGCCAGAGGTAGGTGAAAGGCTTTTGGTTCCCATTTCCTCCTTGTCTGAGACAAGCTGGCAGGACAGGAGTGACATCCAGAGGTAAAAACAGTTCAAGACAGTGAGAGTGAACAAAGACTTCAAGTGCTCAGGGTACTGACTGGGTTTGTCAATCCTTCATTACAATTTCTGTAGCTGTTGAGAAAATTTAGAGGGCCACAAGAATGGTTCAAGGCAGGGAACACCTCCCCTACCAGGACAGGCTGAGGGATCTGGGACTCTTCAGTCCAGAGAAGAGAAGGCTTTGAGGAGACCTGAAGGTGGCCTTTCAGTATCTAAAGGGGAGCTCGAAGAAGGAAGGGGACATGTCTGTTGTGATGGTTTCAAACTAAAAGAGGGGAGATTTAGGTTGTATGTGAGGAGGAAAGTTTTTTTTGCTTGTTTGTTTGTTTTGTTTTGTTTTGTTTTTGGTGTGTTTTTTTTTATGATATGAGTGGTAAAGCACTAGTACAAGCTGCCCAGAGAAGTGGTGGGTGCCCCATCCCTGGAGATGGTCAAGATTAGGCTGGACCAGACTCTGAACAACCTGATCTAACTGTATATGTCCCTGTTCATTTCAAGGATGTTGGACCTTTAAATGTCCCTTTAAATTAAAACAGTTCTATGATCCCATGATTCTATTAAACTATGGAAATAGTTGTAGAGCAGGAACTAGAATCCAGATCTGCCCTTTGCCTCAGCTCTCTGCTGAGCTCTAGAAGTCCTTCTCCACACTGGAAGTACTTTATTGGATAATAGTAGTGCCTTATTTCTTTGTTGAGGTGATAAGGAAATACAAGTGTTTAAATGCAATCTTCTGCTGTATTTTTTAAGAGTTAATGTAATAAAAAGTATTTTTTCTGAAATAAAATGATCCTTCTGTATTACATAGCCCAACAGTAATACAACTGTATGCATTTGAAACAAATCCCGTATAGCGTGGAAACTGTTTTGTTCTTCAGCATCCACAGGAAAATCAATTTCAGCCTGTTACTTAGTAATTTGTTAGCTATTTTTTTCAGGTTTCATCAAAAGACATTTTATTTTCAGATTACATTGCTCATTTAACATATTATACATCATGAACTTACTTCTACAGGACTTAGAGCTAACAGTCATTGCTCTCAATAAGAGTGCTATTGGGTGGTTTCAGCACAAAAAAGGGAAATCTTGAAACCGTGCTTCTCTGATTTCTTTTGTTTTTGTGTTATTATGCTGTCGTACAAGTTCTCCTGCCTCCCTCTTGTGGCTACAGTTTTACATTCAGCTTGGAATAATTACGGTGCCTTCGACGGAGTCCATGATAACTATGTTCTTGATACAAGCTCATTAGAAAAGCCCCATTATGTTCACAATATCCCACACAAAATTTTTCTGCCTAAGGAAGAGATTCTTTATCACTTTTTCGTGAGAGCAATTGAACATATGTGATAAAATCAGTGGTAATTCATGCTGGTTGCATACTGTAATTGATTTTGAATGTTCAGATTCAAGTTAGCCAAATGAACGAGCTGCACTTAGTATCCATTATGGTTTATGTAAAGGTGGTGTGATATTTTCACATAGTGCTAGAAAGTCTAGTCAATTTTTGGAGTCAACTACCTTGAAGAAGTGAACCTGCAAAATCTCATGGCCTACAGTTCTAATGACCCTCTATTGTTTCTCTAATCCATAAGAACATCTTCTCCTTTCAATGTCCTTAGCAGATTTGCACCATGTGTAGTGTTATTTATCTTGAATGTCTCTTCTCTGTGCCCTTGCATTCTTCATTTCTTAGCAATTTGTGCTGATATCAATATCATGTGTTGCCTACCGCAACATTCATGTTAATTGTTTTTGAAACCCACAACTGGAAACTGGGCAAGAGGGACTTAAGAATTTGTTGCAGGGTGGAAAGAGAATGAGCTGCACAGCAGAAAGATGGCTGCTGTGCTTCTTGGTTTGTTAGGTCTGACAGAAAATGAGTCTGTAGTTTTGCACCACTGCAACTTAGTCTCATCCTCCAGCTTCATCTCCAGTTTCAGCTGACTTTGGCAGGAAGGAAAGGAGCTTACTTTGACCACTCACAAACGTATGCCAGTGATATGGATAGAGATATTATCACTCTGGCTTTGAACATACTCTCATCTGCTCTGTGTTAGATGATACCCATCAGCACCTCCTTGGCTGTTGGCCAGTAAAAACATTCATGGGAGTTGAGCCCAGCCCCGTGCAGACTCTGCCAGGAGCTGGCTGCAGCAACAGCTACAACTTCTTGGGAAAAATCATTCCTGGTGCCTATAAACCACATCAAACACAGATAGTGTTGGGCCCTTCACTCTATATCCATTAAAGCTGACTGCATCTGCACCTGTCCCATTTGCTTGGCATAGCAAATTCAGTCAGACCTGGGCACAATTGCATCTGTTGGATCAGCCAGAGCACACTCTGCAATGTACGGGGTGGCAAGCACCATGTCACCTGGTTTCCCACTTTGCAATGTGTCTGGGCACTTGTTCACCTGCTCTTAGAGAGCACTGGATGGGATTGGTTGCAGAGAACCATTTTCAGGGTTGAGCCTCTTGGTCTTGGGATAACTCTGCCCCCAGAGAAACCCCCAGGCAATTCTTCAGGCAGCTGCCAGGCCACTACTGCAGCCTTCTCACAAGCTTACAAGTTGTTGTTTCTCAGATACCACATCATCTGTGCCTCATCCCTTTAGGAACCATATTGAGCCATTCTGAGTTGCAGCATAGATAAGAGCATAGGTACAGTCCTTACAGCAAAAATGCAGTTGCCTGAAAGCTCTCCAGTGCAAGCATTGCTTTCTGCTCATCAAGTGCGTTGCCCATATGAAAAATCAGCAACCAATTCTGCAGGTGTAGTGGGTGCAATGGGATGCCTCACTATGTATGTTAGAGAAAAGGGAAATAGAAACACAGATTTTTCTGACTGCTACTCTACGTAGAGTCTGTCTCTGGGAAAAATGAGATGGCTCGAGTCAGTAAGTCATATTGCAAATATAGGAAGATTCATAGTGGAAGATGATGTTTCAGATGGAAAAGCAGTCTTTCATTTAGAGCAGCAAGAAGAAGCAGCTGAGGAAAAATATGATCTCAGATCTGTAAGAGCAGCTTCATGGTTTTTTATGTTTGCAGCTGTCACAATGTTTGTATGCCCAAGACTTGCAGGTTACATACCATTTACCATGAAGACTCAAGTGGAAAAGAGCTCCGGAAATGGGTCACAGGTTAGAAGTGGCAAGAAATCCCTATGGTTCTATAGCTGCACTACAGGATGAGTTGGGCTGGCTCATTCCTGCTGTTTTCCTTTCTCTCAAAGCCAGGGTCTCTGATTGCCCAGCAGTCACACTAGTACAGCTTTGCCAGTGAGATAATTAGCTCAGCATGAGAACTCCACACTAACTGCTCGTAAGCCGTAGGATGACCACAGCCGAGTTCATGCTCACTGTTCCTTGCTAGGAAGGCTGAACACAGCCAAAACCGAGCTGGATTTGTTTTCTACAAATTTCCATCCAGTCCTGTGAAAAACGATCCTACAACTCATACAGGGGAAACAAAAAAAAAAAAGAAGAGGATTTGTCATGTCTGCATGATGCCTCACATGCAGAGTGCAGGAGAGGACATAGGATCACCTCCAAATAGGCTGTGAAGTATAGGTTATGCCCCTATTTTTCCATGAAAGCTGCATCCTGCTTACCCCTAAAGCAACTCTGAATGATCCTCAGCAAGTTAGGGGACTTGCTAGGCCACTCATCTGGATATAGAAAAACAGACTTCCTACTGGGGTGGCAGTGATCATCCAAAGAAGAGAAAACCTGCCTTGCACAATAAGTTTTTTGTTTATGGACCCAAAAAAATGTGTGAGCATGGGACAAACCAGTGGGTAAACATATGCAGCCTCTCATCTGCTAGCGGTGTGACAAGCCCACCCTGTATGTATGCACTCCCAAATGGGTTATCACTTACACACCTGTCATAGTTACATGCTGTCTGCTTGTATTCTCCATGACAATTACTTAATCATCAGTCACCACGTGGAGTAAGAGGTAAGCAAGGTTCCTGAAGTCTCTCTGTAGATCACCATGCAAATTTTTCACTATTAATCTTTCATTCTCCAATGCCTGCATTAATCAGGAATAACTTTGCTGAAGTGAATTCAGTTTTGCTGTGGACCTTTGCACATCAGAGTCGGAATACATGGCGATAGTGAAAATATTTATCAGCACACTGGGTAACGCTTTCCTTTAGAATGAGTAATGCAGGATGCTGTATGCAGGGAGAATCTAATTGGTATTTGAAACACAGATTTTCTGTTACCTGAGTTCTTTGTTGCCAGGTTTCGTGGCTCAGAGCCAGCGCTACTTTGGCTGTTGTCAGAACCTCATCACAGTTGAGTAGCTGTGATTCGCAACAGTTGCAGTCCAAGTGATGAATGTTACTCTTTAAGAATCACTTAGGCAAGGTAGCACTGACAGAATCTGTAACTCAAATGAGCTCTTTTAGCTCTGCGGAAGCTCTCTAGCCTTTAGAATTTTAGGGGCTTTTTTAGCTATTTTAAATAACTCAGTGCTCTACATTCTCATTATGAATCATTTATTCATTAGAAATCTAAACAGTAGGCTGAACCTGTACACACATGGAAAACAAAGAAGCAGTCTCTACTCTAAAACCAGTAACCTTCCAATTACAAGCGTTATTGCTTGCTTACAGCGAGCAGAGTGTGCATTTCAGCAAAGGCCAATTCTTCTTCAATATAAAGGAGTCCTGGAGGCTTTTCTACATGACAAAGCTTTTGGCGAACAATGCTGTTTTGAAGCATTTCCTCCACTGGTCACTTATTTCTACTCCTGTCAGCTCTTGAAGTTGTACTAACGTCTTTTGTGGGGTTGCCCTATGAACTAGATCAGGAAACTGATTCAGGTTAAAAATTAGCCTGCAGAGAACAAAAATAAATGGCACAGCAAGGAACTGGCACAGCTGCAAAAGCAGAGAACAGTGGCACGGGGAAGAAATAAGCAAAAGGTGATATGGAAAGGAAGTACAGATGCCAAAAATCCACATTTATCGCTGAATGCACTGGGGGAAAAACAGGATCAGTGTCTCAATTGTTTTGTCCTTTCAAGCTTAACATAGTTTTGTCAACCAGAGGTGTGAAGGAAACTGTCTCTGATCTACAACTATACCAGCAGAAACCTCCACTGAGGTGTAAATAAATGTACAGTGAGGAGACAGACCAGAAAAAGCCTGTTGCCTCCTCCAGCTGTAAGTGATTGTGCCACTAGAAACAGCTGCTGTAAAGACCATGGGGTGGAGACACTGTGTTTTTTGAGTTAGGCTGAGGGAGGCTATGGAAAGGGGAAGTCTAAAGTTGAGGAGGTAAGAGTAACTAGAAATGGAATAGTTTTGCAGAATTTGATGTGGAGTTTGTACTAAAATTGTGACGGGAATTGTGATGTTGAGAAGATTTAACTTTTTGTAGTAGCTTTACAAGAAAGACTTTGGGTTGGTCCCTGGATTTTATGATATTGGGTCCTTACCCTTTAAAAGCCTGAAGGTGCTTTTGTAGGTATGTGGGGACAGGAGTAGGTGTAACAAAGAGACTGCAGTAGGTGTTTGTCTGCTAACAAATGCTTCAGTGAAAGTAAAAGTTGTGTACTTTGTGTGAAGAAGGAAGATGACTTTTTAAAGTAGTTAGGTAGCTATGTGGCATTGCCTGTGTAACTAAGTGCATAGTTTTACTGTCCTGTTAAGACATGCTTTAATGAGCAAGATGTTTATTAGTTGTTTTCAAACAACTGTACATACTTGAATGATAAAACAGTCTCAAACTGTATTAAACATGAATTTTTCATGCTTCCTATTTTGTTTGAGTAAGCATTTTGTAAAAACAAGACAAGCCTGAGGTTCTAACATCCTAATCGTGAAAGAAAGACTTAATGTGCAGCAAGATCCTCACCAGGCCTTGCCTGGTCTAGCACAACATGTTGTGCACTCCAACCTTCCAAGAGGACAGTAGAAACAAACCATGTTATTCTAGAACAAGGTTTGGCTCTCTGCAGGCTTCAATGAGGGCAACTGAACATTGCATATGTTGGACTCCTAAATGTGTTGTTGGTGTGGTTTGCTGAACTGCGTTGTCAGGCCTCAAATTCAAAACAAGAGAGCAAATCCATCACAAAAACTAATGTGTCTTTGAATAAGACTCACAGGACCAATTAAACTCAATTTCTGCTTATTTATTTATCTGGGGGGGGGGATGTGGGGTAAATCTAAAGCTGGACACAAAAGGCATATGTGCTTACAGATGTTTGTTTCCAGCTACTAGATTGTATAGGCTGTTAGAAGGAAAATGTCATTCAATATATTCTTATTACCTGTTAATTATAGAATGTTCATGCAAGACTGTTAGAAACTTCTATTACAATAAACTTCATTATATGCCAGCATTTCTTCTAACTTCCGAGGGCTAGTTGTATCCAGAGAAGCTTCTGTATCGTGTACGCTGCTATCTTCTGCCTGCATCCAAAATGTTGAGTTGTGGTTTCGACCACCTAAAATTCTTTCAGCTCTGTAGGGGCCCCTCAATAAAAATATCTTCCCTTTTATTTGAAGTTCTGGTATAGTGTGTGGAAGCAGTGAGAGTGAGCTCAATGTAGACAACTCTCAACAGTTTTCTGGGCCAGTTCAGTCCAGTTCTGTGATTAACTGAGGTGGAGTGACCTCATAGACCCACACCCTGGGAGAGGGGGGAGAGGGTTAGGGAAAAGGTAAGGAGACAGGCCTAAATTAAAATGGTGGCAATGAGCTAAGGGAGAATACTAATTCAGTTATATTTTCTAGGCTGGTTTGGCTCTGTGCTCCTGTTTTATCATTTTAAGATGGGTCACTGCAATTTAAAACTATATGTGCAACTCCTTCTGCAAAACTGTTATTTCAGAGCCTGGGACAAAAAGTTTAATTCCTTGACTGATGACATCCTCAAAACCTTTGAGAAACGTTCACTGACTTACTTTGCTTTTAAAGAAAGAGTGTAATACGCTGGCTCTAAATTGTGTGTTGCCTTTGTATGTGTAGTGAGAGACTTTGTCAGGAGAGCTACAGGAGCAATTAGTAGCATGGACATGACCTGAAGATGGAAAAACCTAAAGGCATGCTGCTACTAAGTCTCAGTTCACAACATTTATGTTACAGGTTTGTGCTCCTGTGCTATGATTGAAACGAATTTTTGTTTCCTTGCCTAATACTCTCCCTGCCCAGGGTAGGGGGGGATGAGCTGACACAGCCGCACTTAATGAGCTTTTCTGTGGTTCTGAGAGCCAAGAAGTTGTAAACAGCTCTTAGAGTACCTAGCATGACTTACTGCTGTTCTTCACTACATGATCAGAAATGTTTTCACCGAAAAAATGAGGGCGTTCTGACGATTGAATATTGGTTTCTCCAGGTGTATGTATGGGATTAGGTTTATTCATTGTCTGTTGTTGGAAGACAGAAAAGTAGCTTTTTTTTTTTTAATTATTTCTTTCAGATGAACAAAAAAGGCAAAAAATAAATGAAGATGGTAACTTAAATGTAATCTATTTTGATTTGTCTATTTTTCTATTTTGAATGTTGTGGTTTTCATTTACAGCCGAATTGCTAGCTGGTGGTTTTCACTGGAAATCGCCGGTACTTAGCAACTTCAGGTCTTTAGGCTTAAGTGTGTCCCACCCTAGCTCCCCTGATTAGCAAATACTTGTACGTCAGTTCTGCTTTTGCAAAACATGTCGGCGACATCTAAGGACAACAGACCATTACTGTTTGCGAATAAATCTACAGTAGATTTGCAATCAATAATAATGCATATAATTGAAGAGAACTGTTTTAATTTTCTTCCTCTTCTCCCATCTCCAGCTTACAATTTACAAAAAAAAAACAACCCCAAAACCATAACAAAACATCAAAACAACCCCCCCCCCCAACTCTTTTAAAAGACATAATGCTTCTCCTTTGTCTGAAGACCTAAGAACATTGTCACAGTCTGTTCCTTTTCTGCTTTCTTGTCACAGTGGTAGGTGACTTTTTTCCTCTGAGAAGAACCAAGGGATGTTTCTTGTATCAACAGGTATTCCTGTGTGTTTAGTACTAACTTTAAAAGATAGTTTGTGGATGGTTATGCCCAGGATTGAGTGTGAATTTTATTTACTCCTCAGGAAAGGATCAGACTTTGATTTTTGGACAGAAGTGGTTATTTTGTTGTTGTTGTTGTTGTTTTTATTTTATTTTATTTTTTTAACACTATCTGTGCTTGCAAAGGAGGGAGTGTACCCAAATATCAACACATCTGCTTTGGGTATAAAGTGTAATAATACACATCACTGCGCAGCTCAGTGCAACGGCCACACCTGATGAAACTACCCTGAGTTGGCAGTGGTAGAAACCTTAGAGAGAAAGAAGGCAGGATAATGAGCGGGCTTAACAGGATTCATGACTGGCAAACAAAGGACAGATAACTATAGTAGTAATGCTGCATGTAATTTATGCTAATGATACTACCTAAGTCATCAGTGTTCCTGCTGAAGTATATATATGAATGCATGTTAATCCTGACAGCGCTGAAATGAATTCATTAACTGCAATACAGTAGGGCAGGTGAGGTGCTGGGGAAGCACGGAGGAACAGACCAGAAATTGCCTAACTCCCTTGCTTTCCCTCAGCTGAATTGCTTTTGAATTAGGTAGACCATTGACTTGACTAAATAGGGGGAATTTCTCACAAGAGCTTGATTTATTTCACAGCAATACTCATTAGAGGAGCTTGAGGATTACAGTGTCACAGGGTAACTTGATTCTGGAATCTGTAAAACTGTAACAGGCTCTGCCCTCCGATCTGACCTTCTGGGGGGCTCAGAAAGGAATGTGATACCCCACCAAGCCACTGCAGTAGTGTTCATATTGGTTTCTGAATTACAGTGAGTCACTCTGGAAAACAGTGGGGTTTCTGGTCTATCTGGGGAAGGTAGTTGTAGCTACCCTGTGCTTAATGTTGGAAAGAGGAAGGGTATCAACTGCAATCTGATGAATCCATATTGGAGTGCCAGTCGCTTCAGTGGATAAAGCTATTCGTGAACTTTGAGTGCCCTTACTGATACCTATTTTTCATATTTTACATGATCATTTGTGCAGTTATTTAAAGTGTAGAAAATGGAAGGCCAGGAGCATTGGACGATTTACAGATTCGCTTAACAAACTCTCTGTGAGAGATGACTGCCTTTTTATTGGTGAAGTAACACCAGCACCTCAATCCCTGCTGCTCATTCCATATAGCTAAGGTTAGACCGTGAGTTATGGCTGCTGAGGTGGCACTCGCATCACACCTGGGGTTGTGCTGTGGGAGTGGAAAACTCCGGAAAAATAATAATAAAAAAGTAGAATTGACAGCAGAAGATGGTAAAACTCTGCCAAATGTAATTTTTGTCAGAGCTCCAGCAGCATGTGCTGTGAACAGTGGGGTTGGTTCATCAGTGGCCCACTATAAATCAGCCACATGCCTACAACAGGTCTGCCCTTCAGAAGGGAAAAGAGGTACTCCCTACCACAGGACTGAAGGGTTTAGAAGGGTGGGATGTGAAGGTCTCCTGTATCCACTATTAATTCCAAACGTGTGGGACTTCTGTCTGAACATAACGTGGCAAATATGGTCTGTGGTGCAGGTTTTGCTGGTGAGGAGGTGGATATAACGTGAAACTTTGAGCACAGAGTTGGAATTCAGTGTTGCCTTCAATTTAAGCTTGTCCAGGTGTTATACAGGTGGGTTACTATCACAGCTCTGAGCTTTTCTCAGAAGTTATCCTACAGACCGGACGCAGCCCGCAGCCGCAAAGCTGAGGCGTACCGCCCCGTGACGGCAGGCGTCGCGCGCGGGGCGGGACCGTGGCGCGGAGCCCGCCGGGGCAGCGCGCTAATACTTCCGCCTCGGTAAGCCGGGCGGCGCGACAAGCAGCACAGCGACTTCGCTTAGAGACTTCCGCCTCAGTAGCTGTCATGGCGGCGGGGCGGGCTCCTCACGTGACGGGCGCGCAGCGCGCTCTCGCGTGCTGCTCTCGCGGTATCTGGCCGCCTTCCCCCCC